>VDFB02262751.1:0-274229 GCA_007258455.2 Sequoia sempervirens
GATTTTTAGACATGGAAAAGTAAAGAGATTGTTACACAATAACTTTCACCACTTTGTTTTTGGAAAGTATGTGCTTGTTAGACTCAACACTTTCTACAACATCCAATTGAAAATAGCTTCCCTGAAATGAAAATCATTGCAATCAACAAACAATTTCATCAAGAAGCTTATATCTCTTCCTAATTCTTCTTTCAGTGCTGTTTATGAAGTCAGGATTCCTCTCTTCTTCAGCTCTTTGGGTATCTGTCCATTAATGCTAGAATAATGTTTTCTCAAATTTCTCTTATCTTTGCTATTGTGGGTCATACTTGTGCACTCTCCAAATCCAACACTTCTTATTCTTGAACACTGAAGCACCAGTCACACACCTCCCTGATACTCTCAACTGATTCTTTCTCATAATATGGTCTGTTGCAATATCTGAACAATAGAGCTGAGTTTATGGTTATTTTGAAATTATGGTAAGCAGAATACTTTTGAATTGCATATTTTTGTTGTTTGCAAAGCATTTCCTACATATATCCAAAAAATATTTGGAGGTAAGACTTTCAAGTATGCATTGAAATAGATTATGTTATGTGGCTCTTTTTATTGGATGTTCTTCCTGAGTCTTGAAAATTTGGGAAACAACTAATACATGAACGTTCGTACCATGAATATGCAAGTATTAATTGGCATTTTTTTTTTGTCAGGCTTCAGAAAATTCATATTTGATTGTTTAATTCAAACCACAATCAGAATTCTAATATATATAAACACCATGGTGTCCTTACTCTTACCTTTTAACAATTAACTTGAACAAAACTTGCACTATGGTATAGCGAAGAAACCTAATAAGAACCATACTAAAAAGCATCAACTTTCATATTGCAAGCTATGATACATTAGAAGCCTCTTTTCTGGAAATTGGTATTATATATGCTATTGATTAGAACCAGGGCCAGTACGAATGCATGGACCTTACTCAAAGGGTGTGAAATCTGAGGAGACAAAAATTATGCTTTACAAATCAGCCTTTTTGAAAATTAAAAAATGCCATAATACATCAAGGACGAGCGTTAACAATTACTGAATACTAAAGTCTACGAAGCAAAAAATCTATATAGCTTGGTAGTGACAGGTGATTTCATGCACATGCAGCTGTACCTGCGCCCAACAATGGGTGATTATTTCCCCTCATACATTCTAAGGTTCTGTTAAAGTATCAACTAGTTCCTATCTGCTCTGCCATCCATTTACATTATCAGCTGCAACTTCCTTTGCAAAGTTCTTACACCGAGGAGATATGCCCAGATTAAGGCAAGGAAATTTAACATTCCACATTTTAGGAGCCCTATTCTCAATTTAGAGATAAACATTGGACAATGCCTCAAGAAATTAACAATTTCTTTGATTTGATGGAAAACATGTTTCTCAATAAACAGCCTAGGGTCTGAGGAAATTAGAGTCACTGAATTGGAGCTAGGTAGCCTCTAGACTACGGTGCCTCGAAGAGATACAGTTTCGTGGACTGCAATGATTGCAGGATATGCACAAAATGGAATTGTTAAAAAGGCTGTAGAAATTTCCAAGCAAATGCAATTGTCAGGTTTAAAGCCAAATTCCGCAACCTTTGCTAGCATCCTCCCTACCCATGCCCAAAATAGGAGCTTTGGAACAGTATGGACATCCATCGAAGCATAAAGGATAGAGGAACTTTGTCAGATATTATAGTGGCAACTGTCCTAGTAGACATGCATGCAAAAAATGGAAGCATTCACAAGGCAAGTGCACTGTTGACTGCAATGATTGCAGGTTATGTACAAAATGGATTTGTTGAAAAGGCTTTAGAAACTTTCAAGCAAATGCAATTGGCAGCTGTAAAGCCAAATTCCACAACCTTCGCCCTGCCTGTGCCAAAATGGGAGCTTTGGAACAGAGCATGAACATTCATCAAAGTGTAATGGAAGAGGATTTTTTTCAGATTATAGTCAGATTAAAGAATTAAGGCTGTTTGTGGTGCGGTGCAGTCAAGGAAAAATGAGTTTAATGCACATTGACATCATAGTGTAAAATGATTATAAATTACAAATCTGTATAATTATCTTTACAAGTTCCATTCATTGAAACCATGAGTCCAAAACAAATTTTATTTTTCAATTTTTAAAACCAGAACAGGGGCCTCACCAAATACTTGCCAAGGGGTTTTGCCTCATGAGTACTTGCGATTCAGTGAGTTTTTCCATGAGTTTTTGAACTATCAATCCACAATGTTTGAACTTCATATTGTGGTAGATAAATTGTATGCGACACAAGTCTAAACATTAGGTATCCAAATGATGTTCCCATACCTTTACATACAAAAAGCTTTTTTATTGGATATATCAATCAATCCTTCTGTCTTTCCTTACCGATATTTTTGATTTTCCTCTCTATATACAATATGGTAAAATGCATGTTATCTGATCTCTAGTATTAAAATTTCAATCTTTCACTCTTCAGGGAGGACGTTGCGGGATTTATGGAGTATACTGTCCTGAATGGATTATTAGCATGGAGGTATTATGTTAACATTGAAGCATTTTATTAGGACATGTTTAATTGTGTTCATAGATTGTTAGGGCAGACACTATTTGGGGCAATGGTGCAGATTTTATGTTACTCCAAAACGTTATGCATCGATATTAAATTCAGTTTTCTCATGCTCTGATCTCTGCTAGATTTTCAGACAGAATGTGGGACAAGATACTTCATGGCCACAGATCTGATTTTCAGACTTCATCTTTTCTAGAAATTAAGTAAACCAATTATTTCTACTTTACAACTGTAGATCAGTTTTCCCATTTTTAAATAAACAAAATTAACACAAAATTCACTATATTGTCTTTGGCGTGTGCGATTGCTAGTAAATAGACATCTTTCTCAAATTTAGAATGCGGAATTAGAAGAGAAGTGGAGACACCCAACCAATCCGCATCTAATAAAGCTTAGCTTTTATATACGAATTCCGTGTTATATTAAGAGAATGAAAGCGGAGGAAACTTCGCTTGTGAGTTTTTGAACGTTGAAGGGAGACCTGTGGAATTTCGATATTCCAGAATATTCAACTTGTGGAAAAGAATCTTCATAGCGAAAGGCTAACGTGTTTACATTTCGACCGCGGGAAGATTTCCCAACCAAAAGTCCGCTAAATTTGACACAATAAAAAATAGCGTCCGTCCATGTCCATTCTCTCTCCATGCCAACTTGCATTTTCCATTCCCCTATTAAACTCCCACATTTGGCGCGCCAAATAACCGCTAAAATCCCGGAACCGCCCACGTTTTCGTTTACTTTCTTCTTCAACACGGAGGAACGTGGCGGTTGCTCATTCCGACTCTCTTACATCTTTATAACTACCCTTTTCGGCTTCCCAATTACAAAGCCCGATACCAAATAATGGCCGCCATTTTTATGAGCTCGGGAATGGAATGCAGTCTTTCTCTCCCATTCCCAAATCCACGATATCCCAAGAAAATGTGGAAAAGAAATAACATCGTCTGGTGTAAAGCGGCGAAGCAAAGCGAAGGGGAAAGGGAAATGATGTTCAGAAGGCGGCAAATGCTTGTGGCCTCCACCTCTGTCCGCGTGCCCGCACCGCTTGTAATTGGAAACGATGAGGCGTCAAATCTGAGGGATTTCCATAAGCTGCAGGCTGCACAGAAGCTCAAGTTCAAATACGCCTCCGATGTTGACGTGGCTTCAATGTTTGCTTCGTCGAATTCCTGCAAAGGAGTCCCCGGCGGGTTTTCTGGCATGGTTTCCGTTCCCTCTCAACATTATTGCCTCGGAAATTATGACTTTGTTCAAGCAAAAGTTAGGAGGCCTGTATTTGGCAAGGAAGGCAGGGCAGATCTGGTAATAGAAGGGATAAAGGTGGAGAGGGAGAAGCCATTGTGGTTCGATGTCTATATCAGACCGGCGTGCAGAGAAGAGGATGATGAATACGCAGGATCTTTTATTCACATTCCTCCTCGCCAAAAACTGAACAAGGGCTTCTGCCGTTCCTGTTTGAGATTAGAAATAAGTGACATACTCCATGATTTTGATTCAGAGCATCACACAAGTGTTATAGTTACGCTTGTGCCCAAATTCAACACCAATCAGCTTCCCATTACTGCAGAAAATATTTGTATACAAAATTCTTAGATTCCAATACCCTGCCTGTATAAATCTGAGTTTAACAGAAAAGAAGAGTAAAGCCATTTTATACAAATCTAATGCCTTTGCGCGGATTCGTATTTTTTTGTTTCATATTTATTTGTATATATCAGTTTTTACTGTAATATTTTGGTAATGTAGATATATATTTTATGAATATATGCTTTGAATAGCGTCGGGCCGCACAACAAACTTTGTTTGACTCTTCCTTCTATCAGGAGAAATTTCTTCACCTCTAACTTTTAAAGTCAACTCTAGCATGTAATTAACAAAAACTGGTTTTAAAATAATAATTATAAAGAGATATAAATAGAAATTGACAATTAGAAATACATAGGAATACAAATTAATAAAGAAAATAATATTTTAATATAAATTAGTATGTTTATTAAAAAAAAAAGATATTGAGAGATATTAGTCGATTAATCTTTCTTTGGAGAATAATTTCTCTTAGTATCTTTTACATATAATTTTTAAAGGTATATAAGCTAATTTTATTTATTAAATAATTATTTTCTTTTATTTGTGAATATATTGTTTGAATATTGTCTCCATTGCATAACAATTTTTTTTTGTTTTTTCTATTAGAAATTTTTTTGAGCCTTTAATTTCTAAAGCTAACTCAAATTTAACATGTTGTAATTCAACAAAACTGAATTATTATTTTTTTAAAAATAATAATTGTAAATAGATACAAATAAAAATTGTTAATTCAATACACAATTGCAAACATAGTTGCAAACAAATAAGAATACAAATAAAATAACATTTTAATATAAATTAGTATATCTATTTAAAAAAAATCTATATAAAAGAAATATCATTCTTAAGATTGTCTAATTTTTTATAGCGAATGAAATAAATGTGGAGAATAATTTCTCTCCATATCTTTTACATAGATTTTCTAAAAGATAGGTATACTAAATTTTTTACTGAAAATTATTTAAGGTTTTTTTTTTAATTGTTTACTTTTTCATTTTATTTGAAGAGCTATTTTATTTATTTTATAACTATTTAAAATTATTTTACTTTTGTTTATTTAAGATTATTTTATTTTGAAATTATTTCAATCTATTACATTATTTTATTTTATTTTTATTTGAAGTGTTATTTTACATTTGTCTAAACAATGCAATGATTTTATTTTACTTTTGTATATAAATTTTAAAATTACTTTTAGAAAAGTCACCATTCATTGTTTTTGATATCAATAAATTAGAAAAACCTAGGGCTTTAGTCCCTTACAAAGTAGATTGGATAGAACAAAAGAATTACAAAAAAAAAAACCAATAGCTATTCTTAAACCTTAAAACAACAACATTAACTTAAAACATGGTCTCTCATTTTAAAATAGAGTAACTGTCTTCAAGAATGAAAGGATAAACTTTAAAAAACCAACAATGTCCAAAAACATAATTAATACTAGATAGAACAACCCATGAATAGCAAAGAAACAATAATAGGAACATCAAGAATTACACCCCACAATGAGTGAAAAGACTTCCAATCTTTACATAAGGTGTTAAGTTTTTTTCTCTTAGGAGTGAGTAACACCCTATTCCTTCAACGTATTAGCCTGCTTTTGTTTGTTCTTGCTTTTATCCTCACACTTATCATACAAAATTTTCTTTTTTTGAGTTTAGCCACTAAGATCACCACCCCAATAACAAAGTGCCTCATCATGTCACAATGACATTCACAATCCTACATTTGACATTCTCCATTTTGTTAACCTTGTTGTGAATCTCAACTAGATTATTTTGATGTTCATCCCATTTCACAATGCAATCTTTACATGTTTGATCTTTAATAACTTCTACTTCCTCCTTATCCTCTTGCATCTTAATAGGAGAATCAATAGGAACATTTTCATAAACCTCATCCTCATTTTCCTAATGGGTATCAATATCTTCAAATTCCTTGGACTCAGAGTCTTCATAAGAAGAGTCATTCTCAAAATCCTCATCTGATTGGTCTTCTTCAAAAGTGTTGGGATTAAGCAAGGGGAAAGCTTTAAACTCAATACTATCTTACTCCACAACCTTATGGACTTTTTTACCATCCTTTTTTAGTTTTTTTAGCCTTCCTAGATACACTCACTTCACTGGACAACCTAGTAATATTGTTAGCCAATCTAACTGACCTTTTTCCAGTCCCAATCACCTTTAGATAGTCACCATTCATTATTTAAATAATTGTTTTATTTTATTTTTACTTTGAATGACTCTTTTTTACATTTTTCTTTCATGGTCACAATATCATATACTTCTCCTACCATATAAACTAGCAATCACACCTTGGTGTGCAATGGGTACGTTGAAGAGGTGTGAAAGGTCAATTAGAGAAAATGTTGTCTAGCTTTTGCATACATTTGTGTAATACATGAGGTCCATTGGTAGGCCATTTAGCAAATGATGTTGTTTGTGCAAAAAAGGTCTCAATGAAGAAGTGATAGCTTCAAATCAACAATGTATCCACTTACAAGAGATCCAAAAATAATTGAAATAAAACCTTAGAATCAAGCAGTAATCAGGATCCATTATCACCAGTCTCATGTTATGTTTGCAATAAGGAGAGAGGGAGAGTTAAGAGTGAGAGAGTGAGAGAAAGGGTGTTACACCCCGATTATATAGTTACTATTTAGTATTACTGCATAGGGTAAAAATGGATGTAATGGGAATTTTGGAGATGAATAAAATATGCTTGAACCTTGTTATCAATATGAATGTTTCCACATTTGGTGATTGTCTCATTTGATGTTACTTGAGTTGGTGTTATCCTTGGTGAAATATTGCCTTTATGTGAATGAAAGGTTATTGAATTGTATTTATTCTAACTTTGGAGATGTTTATGTATACTGCATATGTTATGAACATTTGACTACCATGAGCATGTGTTAGTGGGTGAAGGTATGTGTTTCATTCCTCCAGGCGAAGGGGAAGTATCACTTGTGAGAAGATCTTGGTCGAGTAACCAATAAAAGTAAACTATCTGAGCATACACACACCACATCAGATTGTTTGAAACTGAGCCAGTTTGTGGGTTATTGGTAAGTCATCCATAAATTGTATGTTTGCAATAGGAGTCTTGTTTACTTCTGTATGCTTTTATGGGTGATGTTTATCTGTTTGGTTTCTGAGATCTTTTGTGCTATTACAATCATGTGGATAAGTGGGATGTAGGTATAAGTATGCTTATATGTATGTGCATGAGTGTCAATGGGATCTAACGACGCGTATATGCATATACATAGATATACCACACGTACACACCTATCAATATGATGGTAATGTAAATGGATGTAAGTGAATCGAATGTGGACATACATATATATATGTATAGTATATACACGTATCCATATGTATATGCATATTGATACAAGTGAACGTTAGCAAATGGATATGCTCATACAGATGCATCAATATGCATACATCATGTATAATGTGTTTATTATAATTATTTTTCCCTTACACATATATATATATATCGGATGTATGTTGATTGGCTTACGATATATATATTTATTTAATAAATATATATATACTTATATGTAAATATATATTAAAATATTATATATATATAGTTATATATATACATACATATATATATGTATATTATATATATACCATATAATAATAATAATAATAATAATAATAATATATTACATATTTTTTTATACATGGGAAATTGACTTATTTATGATTTAATAAAGGAGTCGATTTAATGAAGACTTCTTTTGGCCTATTTAAACCATGGCTGAAATATGTCGATATTGATTATTATTATAGAAGCCGACTTTGGATCATACACAGAACTGAGTGATGAATCACATATTACCAGCTAAGAAATATGAAGGATTGAACAAAAGTAATACACCTAAATTCTGCTTTGACTTGGTCGATATGTGAAATGGATAAAGCATGGACTAAGTCCAACGTATTTATTCGTTGCAGTCGACTCAATAAGTCGATTCAGGTTATGTGTTGATAATTTATCATTGATATATTCCTTCTACCTGAGGATCACGCCAACTTGCTAGTTTTGGCGCCACCTCTATTTCACTTTCTTGTAGATGTCGATTTGGGAGAAAAATATGAATTCTCCACGTGCAATTTGAAATCTAGTCTATTGAATGCTGTCAATGAGGAAGTCGATCTGTTATGCTTTGTGCTGAGTCTGAGCTTCTATCATCATCAACTTTCTGAATCATGTTACAAGGAAGTGGTGTCAATCTACATGCCAAACCTATAGGATTTCTATAGGCTGGTTGCTCTATAAATAGTCACACCAACTCTTTAGAAATGTATTCTTTCATGGTCATTATTCTTATTCTTTCTTAGCTATCCCTGAGTTCATTATTTGCAGTCATTCATTATCGCTCTCATTTTCCCATATAAACCAATATCTCAATTATATCATTTCATTTGAGTGGGACGTATTATACCAACAACTATATGTCATTTGTTGGTTATCATTTTTGAGTTTTACCAGTCATAATCCTCTATTCTATGAGTAAGGGAAAAGTGAGATTTTGTGAGGAAGAGTGTTTAAATATTTGAGAGTAGTGTGTTGTCAACAAGTGAGGACAGGGGGGTTGTGTTGGGAAGCTGAATTAAGCTGAACTACTGTTTGAAGAATGTTGCATTGCCATCAGTATCTCGGAAAAGCGATATCAGGCATGGAGTTTCTTCTTCTTATCATTTACAAGGCTTTATTGTATTTTCTATGCTACATTAAATGTCTTTTTTGCTTGTGCAATAGAAGTAATTATGATTGTCTTCTGAAAAGAGAATTGAAGCCTTTTGTTGTTTTTATACTATAAATGTAGGATCTCCATATTAGGAGAATGATGTTTATAATAGTTATTATTTACTAGGCTTGATTAAATGCAAGAGTCACTTGAGGTACACCCAACTAAGTTGCTAGTTTAACTCGAGAAGCTTGTGTTACTCCTAGGATAGTAATCTAATATGGGAGGGACCTTGTGTACTTACTTGTTAAGTAGATTCATCACTAGTAGATTAGTATGTTGTAGGTTAGTTTGGGATGACAAATTATCCATTGAAGGAAAATACCTATGCGTAGTGTAAGATAGCCTTAAGTCAAATCGACCCTGAGTAGTGTATGTGATAGATGACTCTCATTTGTTTACTGAATATAACACTTTGGCCAAAGTAGTGCAATGCATGAGACTCCACTTAGTTGTGTGATACTTGAGACTACACTGTCAGTTCACCGTGATCCCGTATTACATACTAGTTCGAGACTGTCAGATACAAAAGGTTCTAGTTATGTAGGACACAACACTATGCTCATTTGGTTGTCGTTATCAATTACTCTACCAATCTCTTCGTTGAAGGGAAGTGCCATCTATCGAATGATAGATGTGTGGGGGACTGCATTAAGAGTTTGTGGTTGGCAGAAAAGCGCTTGAGTGATGCTTCTCCTCCACAACAGGTGATAGAAGAACCAAGATTTGAAAGGAAGGATCTTGGACCATCTTACTACTATTTGTTCAAAAGCTCCACGAGCTATGTATGTATTTATATGCTTTCTTACTTTGATGTATATTGGAAAAGTAAAAGGAATACATGTTGAAATATGTTTTGTATCTTGTTTGGAAATTGTCAATAAAAGAAAAGATTTTTTTTATTGCAATGGCTTTATTACTTGTTATTTACTCGTTTGGTGTAAAATAAAAAAAATTACTTTATGAAAGGGTTAGTACATTACAAAGAGGTAAGGAGATAGATATAGAAAATAGAGATAGAGAGGAAGATAGAGATGTAGATGGAGTTGAAAACTGAGAGGGATATGAAGAGAAGGAGAAGGGGGATAAAGAGAAAGATGAGAGAGGAATAGATAGAGATGGAAGAGATAAATATATGAGGGGGAGAGAGGGAGAAATATATGGGTAGAGAGAGATGGAGAGGTAATGAGATAGAGATAGAGGCAAAGATGGAAGAAGAAATATGGAGAGATAGAGATACAAAGACAAAGATATATATATCTAGGTCTATAAAGAGGGAGAGGGAGAGAGAGAAAGATGGATGGATAGGGAGAGGGAGAAATTTCTAGAGATAGAGAGGGAGAGAGGAAGAGGGAGAGAAATAGATAGAGAGATAGAAAGTGGTAGAGGGAGAGAGGAAGAGGGAGAGAAATAGATAGAGAGATAGAAAGTGGTAGAGGGAGAGATAAAGATAGAGAGATAGGGAGGTAAATAGATATAGAGGAAGAGGGAGAGGGAGAGGGAGAGGGAGAGATATAGTTGGTGAGATAGAGTGATAGAAAGAAATGTAAGGAGATATAGAGAGAGGAGAGGGAGAGAGACAAAGAGACAGAAAAACAAAGATAAGTAGAGATAGAAAAATAGAGATGGAGAGAGAGAGAAAGGGAGAGAAATAAGGGGAGATAGAGAGATGGAGAGAGAAAGAGGGAGATATAGAGATATATGGGAAGCAAAAGACAGATGGAGATATATGGGAAGAGAAAGGGGGAGAGAGATAGAGATGAAGAGATAGTTAGGGGGATAGTGAGGGAGTGAGATATGGGAAGAGATAGAGAGAGGGATGGGGAGAGTTAGGTAGAGAGAGAGAGAGAGAGAGAGAGAGAGAGAGAGAGAGAGAGAGAGAGAGAGAGGGAGAGATATGGAGAGAGATAAGGAGATATAGATAAAGAGATATGGATAAAAAAATATATAAAGAGAGCAGGTAGAGGGAGATAGAGAGAGAAATAGAGAGATATATATATTGATTTAGAGAGATAGAGTGAATAAGAGAGAGGTAGAGATAACGAGATATAGATAGAGAGGGATAAGGAGAAATAGGGAGATAAAGATAAAGGGGGCAAGAGAGAGAGAAAGAGGGTGAGAAAGATAAGTAATAGAGTGAGAGCCCGAGAGATATGGATAAAGAGGGGGAAAGATAAAGAGATGGAGATAAGGGAGGGAGAAATAAAGAGTGTGTGTGTATATGAGTGAGAGAGAGATATATGGATAGAGATAGGGAGGGAGAGGAAGGAAGATAAATATAAAGAGGAGAGAGAAGTAGAGAGATATAGGAGGGAGTGATAGGGAGAGAGGGAGAGATAGGGATAGAAAGAGGGAGTAATAGATATAACTTGGGAAAGATAGAGGGGATAAGAGAGCTAAATATATAGAGGGACAGATGGAAGGGGAGAGGAAGATATATATATATATATAGAGAGAGAGAGAGAGAGAGAGAGAGAGCTCTTTATATCTTTGTCTCCCTTTTTATCTCTATGTTTCTCATTATCTCTAAAATAATATAATATATAATGAATATATATATTATATTTTTAATATAAAGATTGACAGAGAGGTGTAGGGGGCACAAGGTAGATGGAGAGAGAAAGAGACTAAGAGATGAAGATTAAGTTGAATGGAGAGAGAATAAGAGAGGGGAAGACAAAGTGGGAGGGAGAGAGCTAGAGAGGGACAAAGAAAAGGGGGAGGGAGATAGGGAAAATAGAGAACGAGAAAGAGATATAGAGAGAGAAAGAATGGTAGATTGATAGAGGAAGAGAGAAGAATAGAGAAAGAGATTGATAGACAAAAGGGAAGAGGGAAAGAGAGACAAATCCAAAGAGAGATAAAAATAAGAGATAGAGAGGTAGAGAGATGAAAAAAAGATGGAGAGATACAGAGAAAAAAAGTGGAGACAAAGAAAGATGAAGATAGAGATGGATATATAGAAAGATAGACAAATAGAGAAAAGGAGAGAGGGGGAGAGAGAGATGAAGTGAGAAAGAGAGATAGCTCACAAACGAGAGGGATAGACAAGGGAGGGAGAAAGAGAGGGATAGATGTAGACAAGAGGAGAGAGGAAAAACATAGAGGAAAAGAGAGAATTACAAAGATAGAGGGGGAGAGAGAAGTAAAGAGAGAATACTTTCTAAATCAATGATTGAGAACTAACAAGAAGAATGCAAAATGATAAAATTGTCATTGTCACACACATTTTAATTTTGTATGCTAATTTTTATTTTAATGACCTATCAAACATTAGAATGGGAGGGAGGTGGAAGGAAGGGAAAGAGAATCCAAAAGAGGAGAGAGAGGGACAGAGAGGTAGAGATATAAAGAGAAGTAGATAGATACAAAGAGATAAAGACGCATAGAGAGGGGTAGAGAGATAAAGAGAGAGGGATATAGACAAATAGGAAGAGATAGAGATATGTGTAGAGGGAGATTGATAGAGGACAAGAGAGAGATATGAAAGAGAGAATAAGAGAGATAGAGAGAGAAGAGAGGGGGAGGGGTAGATAAATAGAGAGAGATATAGTGAAAAAAGATATTATATATTATAGTATATTATATAATATAGGGAGAAAGAGGAAGAGAGGGGGAGAGATAGGGAGAGTGAGATAATATATTATAGTATATTTAAATTTAATATTTTCTATTATAGAATCTAATATATAATAATAAATATAACTATAATATTATTTGTAAAATGAATTTAGTAATTTATATTATGTAAATATAATATATAATAATGATACAATTTATATATTTGATTACAAATAAACATTGCATTAAGAAGCTAACATGTATATAGTCTAACATGTATAGACAGTCAAATTCTAAGCCGACACTTATCTCCAATAAAAAATTGCGTAGTTTTAAAAATAAAATAAAACTATCGTTTTCCTACTGTAAAAATGCCTTTTAATACGAATACTTTTCAATAAAAATATTTAAAATAAGCAAATAAGACTATCGTTTTCCTACTGTAAAGATGCCTTTTCATACGAATAACTTTTTCAATAAAAATATTTAAAATAGCAAACCTTCCTGTGTGGAGCATACTCCTGCAACCCTAGCTATTGCTATCGCCCACACTAATCATCCCAATGGGCAGCCAAAATGGCTCGCACATTTTCCCTGGTTAAACAACTCACTGTCCGATTGCAAGAGGTGGATTGCTGGCACTTTCCCAACTGCCGGGAATGCAGGACGAAAACTGAATATAAAACCCCGAAAGCATGAGAGTCCACAGGAATCAAACTCGAAACCTCATTGTTCTCGTGTTTCTTTTGTTTCACTGTTAGATCAGCTGGATCTGGTGTGGAATCATTGATTTGCCTCCAAATTCATAGTCATTTCTTCTTAAAAAGAACCAACACTAAGTTTAAACCATATAGGCATGCACAGAACCACAAAACGTGGCGGAAGAGTAAATGCGTTCTACGTGTAAGGTCTTGCATGTCTCTGCAGAACCTTATGCCGTCGATCCCTCAAGTCAGCTCGCCTTCGCCGTAGTTACAATCTCTATCAATATCAATTTTTTTAATCCGCAGCTAATAAAGCTTAGCTTTAATATACGAATTACGTGTTCTATTAAGAGAATGAAAGCGGAGGAAACTTCGCTTGTGAGTTTGGAACGTTGAAGGGAGACCTGTGGAATTTGGATATTCCAGAATATTCAACTTGTGGAAAAGAATCTTCACAGCGAAAGGCTAACGTGTTAATCTTTCGACCGCGCGAAGAATTCCCAACCAAAAGTACGCTAAATTTGACGCAACATAAAATAGCGTTCGTCCATGTCCATTCCAACTTGCATTTTCCATTTCCCTATTAAACTCCCACATTTGGCGCGCCAAACAACCGCTAAAAACCCGGAACCGCCCACGTTTTCATTTACTTTCGTGGCGGTTGCTCATTCCGACCCTCTTTCACCTTTATAAATTCTCTCTTCGACTTCCCAATTACAAACCCCAAACCAAATGATGGCAGCCATTTTTATGAGCTCGGGAATGGAATGCAGTCTTTCTCTCCCATTCCCAAATCCACGCCATCCCAGGAAAACGTGGAAAAGAAATAACATCATCTGGTGTAAAGCGGCGAAGCAAAGCGAAGGGGTAAGGGAAATGATGTTCAAAAGGCGGCAAATGCTTGTGGCCTCCACCTCTGTCCGGGTACCCGCACCGCTTGTAATTGGAAACGATGAGGCGTCAAATCTGAGGGATTTCCATAAGCTGCAGGCTGCACAGAAACTCAAGTTCAAATACGCCTCCGATGTTGATGTGGCTTCAATGTTTGCTTCGTCTAATTCCTGTAAAGGAGTCTCCGGGGAGTTTTCCGGCATGGTTTCCGTTCCCTCTCAACATTACTGCCTGGGAAATTATGACTTTGTTCAAGCAAAAGTTAGGAGGCCTGCATTTGGCAAGGAAGGCAGGGCAGATCTGGTAATAGAAGGGATAAAGGTGGAGAGGGAGAAGCCATTGTGGTTCGATGTCTATATCAGACCGGCGTGCAGAGAAGAGGATGATGAATACGCAGGATCTTTTATTCACATTCCTCCTCGCCAAAAACGGAACAAGGGCTTCTGCCGTTCCTCTTTGAGATTAGAAATAAGTGACATACTCCATGATTTTGATTCAGAGCATCACACAAGTGTCATAGTTACGCTTGTGCCCAAATTCAACACCGATCAGCTTCCCATTACTGCAGAAAATATTTGTATACAAAATTCTTAGATTCCATCAAGGCTAATATACCCTGCCTGTATAAATCTGAGTTTAACAGAAAAGAAGAGTAAAGCCATTTTAGACAAATGTAATGCCTTTGCGAATTTTTTATTTCATATTTATTTGTATATATCAGTTTTTAGTGTGATATTTTGGTAACATAGATATATATTTTATGAATATATACTTTGAATAACGTCCCGGCTGCACAGCAAACTTACTTTGACTCTTCCTTCTACCAGGAGAAATTTCTTCGCCTCTAACTTCTAAAGTTAACTCAAATTTAGCATATAACTAGCAATCGCACATTAATGTGCAATGGGAACGCCGAAGAGTAGTGGAAGGTCAATTTAAAAAAATATTGGTTTATTTTGTGTATATATTTGTTTTGTACATGATATCAATTGATAGGACATTTAGAAAATTAAAGTGGTTGAGGATTACTTTGATGAAGTAAAAAGATAGCTGTAATAATGAGAAGTGAAAGAATTTTAATTTTTAACAGACTTCACAAAGCAGAAGCAGAAGAAATAAAAATAAGACAAAAATTAAAATAAGACAAAACAGATCCTGCTTGATTAATGATATTGATGTCCATTTCAAGGGAAAATGATTTGCATTTACAAAAGAAAACATATGCTTACAGTGATCAATGTGGACACACCACATAAAATCATGTCAAAACAAATCAATTGGCTGTCAATACAAAAAACTGAACCTTTATGAGCTGCCTCTTTTCTGTTTGCCAGGGCATGGTAATCTTAACCTATATTTATTTACAGTGCCAAAAGAGGAAAGGTGAAACGAACTAATATTGTAAAATTATTGTAAGAAGTTACATAGAAAACTTAAGTTATTGAGATCCATAACACCTATATCATTGTTTGCTAGACCTGTTTGCAACAACAATATCACAATTGTGGCAGTTGAAACTTGATAATACAAACCATGAACCTTGAGGAAGGTCCCATTATCACTCAATACGAATCTTGTTCTACACTAATTCTTAGCATTTCATTAAAAATTCACACATGGCCTAATTCTGTGAGACTTTATGTACTTTCATATATATAAATATATGATATCCATTTCATTCTTTGCAATGTCATTGCCCAAAAATTAGTATATGATATCATCATAGATATATAATCAGAAAAAATTCATTAAACGATCATAGATTAGTCATAGAATCTTGTTTACCATTATTGCATGGGTAGTATTCATTGTGTTGAATAAATGTGTCTCACGGTGTAGCATGATTACAAGACATGCGTAGAATTACGTTTTTGAAAGGACTTTAGAAAATTTCAAGAAAATACAATTGGAAAGAGAAAAGACGAACACCACAACCTTTGATAGCATCCTTATTTCCTATTGAGAAGTGAGGATGTTGGAATAGGTTATAGACTTCCATCAAAGCATAAGGATAGATGAATTCAGGTGAAGAACACAAGGAACAAACTGTGAGGGGGATTCAGGAATAAAAATGCATCACTTCATTTCCTTAGTTGTCGTGAACATGACATTTGGAAATGTGGAAGAAGAACCTTTTGGAGTTCTCATTAAGACAAACATTGTTGCTCACACAAATCTTGATGTATTCATTCTTGGCATTTTATTGCACATTCACATGTGGCATTTCAATCCAGCGGTTTTTGATCCTTAGCATTTCATTAAACGACCACATACCTGTTGAGGCCCTATTTCTACAAGATTGTATATACATAACTCAATTGCATTGTTTGTCAGATCATTGCAAAAGAACACTTATCACCATCATGGGGTTTGAAAAATCAAAACATGACCCTTGGGGAAACTCCAATTAAGACAAACCCTGATGTACTTGAGTTTTAGCATTTTATTAAACACTTAGATGCCTTCCAAGGCTTCTAGTTCTACAATAAATAGTTTATACCTATGATCCCCAATACCTATTTCATTATTTTCTAGAACACTTATCAACAACATCACATTTGGTAACACAGAACATGACCCATGGGAAAGCTCATGTTTAGCCAAACAAGATTGTTCAATAAAAAGCCTGCTATTTTTTATTTCTAGAATCTTATAAAAAATTCACATGCCTTTTAAGGCTCCTACAAGATTGTATATGCATATATTTATGATCCACAATAATCTTTTCATTGTTGCCAGGTCACTGCACAAGAACACTTATCAGCAACGTGGTATTTGGAAATACAGAACATAACCCTGGGGGATCTCCCATTAAGATAAACACAATTGCTCGATACAAATAATGCCATACTAAATTCTTGGCACTTTGCTAAACATTCACATACTTATTGAACATGAAAGAAATAGAAATAATTTTAAATAGAATTTATTCTTACCAAATGTTATTCTGTTACATCCATCATCAAATTAAGAAAAGAATGGCCAGGTCACATCAATATGGTTTAATTTCCTTTCCATGTAAAGTTTCTAGAAGTTGCTTTTGGAATGTTTGTATAATATTTTCAAACATGTACAAAAATAATTCCATGTGGGCATTGGGTTCATTCCTGCAATGCTCATAAGTATCATTAGCCTATTTTTTCGTTCCACATACAAGTATAGATAAATCAAAGACCATTTTTGGCTTAAAGGACAATTATTCTTAAAGAATGTGATGACAATTTTATGGTAGAGATGCATTGGAAATAATACTTTGGTACAGACAAAGGAAAATGGCAGAAAACACAATCAACATAAGATAGTGAAATGGATGGTCATAGATGCAGTCCAAAAATTAAATAAGGAAGCAACTTCCAGTCAAACTACACTATATAACTTGAAATGGCCATGAAATGTAGGTGGTTGATTATCGAGCATGACAGTTTAGAGGAGGTAAAAGACAAAGTTGAAGAGGGTGGTAGAGAAAACACCTCCTTTGCATGCACCAGTTTCTAATCAACCTTGTTTGAATAGTGTTTTGTATAATGAAGTGCAATTTAAATCAAATGGACAAGGTAACTTGCTACAATGACTAACACAAAACAGGAAGAAATTGAAATATTGTTTTTTGGGGGTAATGACTTGGAAGTAAATAAGAGTTCATTGAGTATTGTGCGAACTAACAAATCAGTTCTAGAAATCAAAACAATCAAACCTGGGCAAGTGACTTACCTCAAGATTGTGTAGAAATAGTGTCTTTATGTACACTTGCACAGTAGGAGAGCAGCTGTATATTCTTTGGTGCATACTCCTGAAAGCTTATAGGTAGAGATTGGATGATGTGAGATTTGTATATGGAAAAGCTTAGAGATTTTAGTGTACAACCAAATTTTAATGTGCAAGGCATATTATTATATCTGTTCATATATATGAAACATATTTGTTAATAGAGATAATAGCTGATATTCGATTTTGTAGCTAAGTATGAAATTATTGTAAATGAAGTTGTAAGGTGAATAAATGTAACTGATAAAATAGAAGTATCTAACCTCCAGTTGTTTTAAGTATTAGTGTTTGTTGAGGAGGTTGAATTTGATAATGCTAATAAGCATGCTTCCTCTTGCTTTTAGTGAGCTACATATGGGCTTTTTTGCATACGTGCATATCGTTCAAATGTGAAGGTTGGTTTGATGCACAGACTTGCAAGATCACACACTCTAGAAATAGTTGAATGTTAGGCCTTGCTGGTCCACATTGCCGATGTCGATTGTTGCCTTTTCAAGTGTTAGGCCTGGTGATTTGTGTATTGTTAAGGCCCATGCCATTTTGAGTGGTATTTGACAATGTCGACCATGACTCAAAGGGGCAATAGGGACATTTTTTGGATTATTGTGGTCCCAAGCGAGGCCAATGTAATTATTGAATTCAACAACAACAAACAATGGAAGTGAAGGTGGATTTTCAACATCCTTGTAGACTATTGCTTTGACTTCGCCAAGTGCACCATTAACAAGGCCTGTTTCCACCCATAAATTTGAACTTAACATTAATTTTTGTTGAACACATAATAGAAGCTTATATTGAAGTTGTTCTTTTTTTGGATTTGAACTTGGTGGTCCCTTAAGTTGCTCTGCAATTAATAATGCAACAGGTTTTTCCAAAGACAATAACATTTGTTGGTTATGTAGCGAGACCATTTCATTTGTTGTGAAGAGATGTATTGAGGTTAAGAAACTAGTTTTCTCTGTAGAGGTCAATGTTGAGCTGGAGCGTGACATTAGAACTTTCCAATCTTCAATTGTAGGTTCTTCATTTCACAAATTAGAGAGGAGACTACAAAATGAAATCTGTGTCGGAGCTTCACCGATTTGACAATTATTTTTGGTAAGAGTGATATCTTTTGTAAAACTGCGCCATAGAGTGCCTCCATATGATGTTGAGGCATACATAGGGATGTCCTTGAATGGTGGAAGTTGTCCAAGATCATCAAAGAGCATGATTGAGCGTCCTCCAAATGGTATTTGGTTATTGCTGGGGAATGCTTCACGTAGCCTCATGTCAATGCATTGTAGCAACTTGGGTCCAATGAAGCTCATTTCATCTATCAGTATGTACCAAATATAGTACATTTTTTCCTGGAAGCTTGCTAGTGTTTTTCCTTGCAAGGGTTCCATATCTTTGATAGGTATTCATAGAGTAGAGTGGATTATTGACGCTTCTATGTTGAATGTTGCTACGCATGTTGGTGCAAGAAGTAGTAATGGTGATTGGCCATTCTGGGCTGAGCTCATGAGTGCAATTTTGATGGCTTTTATGAGGTGTGATTTACCTATTCCAGCAGTTACTTGAACAATTAATTTTAGAGGAGGTTGGAAAGTATCAACATGTAAGTGTGACAAAATATTATCAAATGCTTTTGTTGTTGGAAAAACATCTCATGTTGGGTAGGGCGATTTGTAAGATGGAGGACTTGAAATGTTGGACGGTTGGATTCTATGAATGTAGTTGCAGAGACTTGATGTTGTGGATTGATTTGGGAAGATCCCAAATCATGGTGCAAGTCAATGTCACGGTGACCAAGCATGTCTAGTTCGTCAAAGTGGAGGGGAAGGCTTGGGTATAGGCGAGACAATAGATGCCATTCAGATGGGTTGTTATTTTGTATTATATCTTCTTCATCAGAAGAGGTGTCAGAATCTGTATTTTCAGGAGCTTTTGTTTGTGTGTGTAGCACATGCCAAGGATGATAATTACATGCAAAATTCTCCCATTGTTCTATTATTTGAGCCGATAATGAACCAATATCATTATGAATGTTGCGAAATGGCTTTTACAGTAGTAGTTCACTCCAACAAAATGCTTCATAGTTTTTGTCATCTTTTGCGGGGATGGTTATGAAGCATGGGGATACACATACAATGGCTTCTATGGAGCGCTTTTTCCATTGGCTATGTTTTCAAGATGGCTTGAAAGTCCATTTTCTAGTTACTTCAATAAGTGCCATGGACTCCATATTTGTTGGCCGATCCAAGTAAGTATCAATGTAGTTTGGAGATGCAGTAGTTGGTTCGGAGGACATTGAGACACGTTGGAATTTATTTTGGCTAACATTTAAAGAAACAAATATCCTGCTTGATAAGTAGAGGGGTAGTTTTAGCAGCAGGTGGCAACTTTCTTGGGCTCCAATATCACGATCCACTAGTGTTTCTGCAAGCATTTTTTGGAAAGTTGTGGGTGTTGGCTTGCCTAAGTCAATATCAGTTGAATTTTGAGAGAGCATTTCATGGTATGTTTATGATTTTCTTTTGGATTTTTCTGCATATTTTTTAATGTATTTGAGGACAACATGGATAGAGAGAACAGGCTGACAGTCTACATTGGCCCTCCAGATAGAGAGTATATAAGGGTTGTGTAGGTTTAAGTGATCGTCATTGCGAGAAGGGGTGAATGTTTGTTGGCCACACTCATCTATTGCAAGACTTGATTGATCTTGCATGCTCCAAGGGGCTTTATAGCGACATTGAATGGTTGGGCCTTTTCTCCTTAGGCATGTTTGTAAGGTACACTTTGTATGACGTATACAATTTACTAATTATGTGTAGTCGATTAGAGGGTCTAAAGGTATAATCAATCTTGTGTCCATTAAACATGGATCATCGAGAAGAGTTCGGTGGATTGTTTGGTTTCTTAAAGGAAGGGGTCTGGGATTCCATGCAGAAACATATATATTGATGTATTCAACTATATTTTTTACTGATTGGAGATTATTCCATTGTATTCTCTCGATATCTGGTGCATCTTTTAGCCATAACAAACCATGGATATGTGCTAAACCCCTATGTTTCCATTCATACCTAGTGAAAACTTATTATTAGGATTTGTTTAGAAGGTATGCAATGTAAATTGATTAAACTATGAAAATTTTACATGTACCAGTAGTTTATTGCACCAAGTGGCTTTTCAAAGACCTCTTCACAAAATGCAATAAACCTATGGTGCATGTACTGTGTTGTAAGGTGTGGATTTTGAACTATATTTTGTATCCTCCATCTGTAAGCAACTTGTGGATTTGTAGGTGCATTAGATGGCATTATACTATGCAAGTCTGGCCACTTTGTATTCGCTGCACTGAGTGTGAAGAATAGTGTTGGACAACCAATTTGTATGACCATATCGGAAAGCTTTGCTCTAGAACGGTTCCAAAATTGGCGTGTTCCACGAATTGACGCTCCAAAGCGTATGAGTTGTTCCCCAAGCTTGTCATTAGGAAACTCCTTCAATCTTTGATGAAGATCGAGAATAGTTGTTGGTAGGCTTGGGTGGATATTTTTATGAACAAAAAAAGATGTTGTTTCTTGGCTGTGATGGAACATTATTATATTTAGTATGAAGTACCTAACCAAGGGTGTTGTCCAAACCTATTATCATAATACCTGAGCAAGTGGTGAGCATATTCATGTAATTTGTCTTCCTTGATGCGTTGTCATTTGAAGTTGGCTATGCCTATAGGAAACAAACTGGGGAATGCCATTAAAAATAATCCTTTTGTGTTGTATTCATTGATGGGAGACGGAGAAATGGGTGGCCAATCTATAGACAATGGTGGCCGGACTTCTCCTAGTTGCAATAAAGACTACAATTCTTCGACCTCTCTACGTGCCGATGGAAGGCTAGCAACAAATGAAGTACTGGGTTGCATGTTTTCTTCTACATCTTCGTTGTTTGCATCATATGTATGCATCATGGTTGTAGATGTGGGACTAGGAATACTGTTTGTTTCATTTAGCAGACTTCTATAATGTTAGTGGAATCACAAGGTAGGATGGATAATGCAACCTCATCTAATTGTATAGTTTTGTAGTATGGATCGTTTAAGATTTTATATTGCAAGGCCTCATATACACGTCCTCTACTTACACAAAAAGTTGTAGTCTTTTTTCCCAATGTTTTTTTTGTTAACCAATAAGATATCTAATTCATCTATATGTCTAGGCAAGTGGGTTGCAATAGTAGAAACATCTTGAGGAAAAAAAATAGTGTGCCCACTATATTTTAGCTGGCCCCCTTTGCATATGTTACTTGAAGGATCGAGCTAACCCTTGCTATTAACATCTCTTCAACTTGAGTTAGTTTTTTTAACCCGGGTCCATGTTATTCCATTTAAAAAAATGGTGGCCATTTTTTTCAGATGTGCATCTGTAACAAGTAGGTAATTTATTTATTTCCCTTGTTTTAATGCCAAGGTATTTTTCCATGCAGACTAAACGTGTTGGGATATTTGCAAGTTTATCTAATTTTGAGTGGAAGTTATTTCTTGCAGTATTAAAATCTTGAGTAAAATTTGGTTGTGGATGGATATGAGAAAATGGATTTACTTGAATTGAATTATGTATTTCAGTTGCAAGTGGATGGAGCTAGGTGGGATTAATAGAACATGATAGTGTAGATCTACATATGCCATCTATGCGGTTTTTTTCATTTTCTCTTCTCTTATTGATCTCGTCTTTTCTTGCATGGTAGTGTAATCATTGGAACTCATTTCGTCGAGCTCTTTTTTCTTGCAACCTTTTGTTTTCTAACTCCATTGAGAATTTTTTGTGAAGAAAAATAGTTCATATAATTTTAATATAATATATAATAAATAACCATGGCAAGCATGGGTATTGGAAAAATAAAGTTTAAATCCTAAAAACTGAAATGATAAAATAGTAAATAACTATGTGCATTGTTTAAAGTAATTGTAACAAAATATACAACTGAGATGGACATTTAATGTAAGTAAATGTGTAATGAAATAATAATAAATATTAATGTGGAGCATTGAATATAATTTGAAATATGGTGTAAATAAATTGTGGAGAACATGACATTATAACTCAATGTTCCAGTAAACCATTGAAATATTAGCAAACATCATGATGCATTTGAAATAAAACATTGTGCATAGCTTATATTGGAATTCTTATGAGACATGTCACATCTATTGTTTTGAGTTAGGAAAGACATCTAATCCAAATGCATAAATAGTTGAAAACAAATTTATACAAAAGTTTATAGCTAGACACAGTAAAGCATTGAAATCTTAGCAAACAAGATGATGCATTTGAAATGAAATATTGTGCATAGTTTATATTCAAATTCTTATGAGACATGTCACATATAATTTAAGGTAAATTGAAAACCAAGTACTTTGAGCAAAAAAGAGAGCAATTCTTCAAATTCTCTATGTGCAAGTTAAGCATGAAACATGTGTAAATGGAAATATGTATAAGAGTTTTGAGTAATTGTTTGTTGTGCTTACAAAAAGTGGAAAATTCCACATGACATAACAAGCATACTTAAAAAGAGTGCAATAGATAAGTTAAGCTCACTTAATAGCTTTGATAACAATGCTTTGTGATTCACGGCCAGCGAAAGAATTTGTTTCGATGGGCAGTGCTAGTAGGAATTCTTTGTTCACAACTGTGTCTAAAATTTGGCTAGCACCATTAGGTTTCGCTAGTAGGAGCTGAAAATCTTCTGCGCAAACTCTAAACAACATTGTCACTGGTTCTTCAAAAGAAGTGACATTAAGAAGATGACCTATACCATCTTGCAAGTCCATCTTGAGCATGTAGCTAAAATCACATGTAGCAAACTCTGCAGAACACTTGGGGCATTGAAAAGCACTTGGGGTAATTTGGATAACCTTTTTTTACACTTTTTGTTTTCCACCATGCGAGGGAAAGACAGGTAGTAGAAGTTGTGTAAATGGAGCTTTGTGATAGTGGCCTTTACACAAACATCTTGTTTGTCAAGAGAGCTTGGATTCTCAATACTTGAAAGAGGAATCAAATTTTCAAATTTCTGGGGTGATATATGGCTCTTTGAGAGGGAAAGACAAGGAAGGGCAATCCCTATAGTGGCATACCATGTTTGCAATGTTGAGGCTTCAACCAAGTTGGGATTGGTTACAATGGTTGTAGGAAAGATCGTATCAATAGATTTTCTAGACCATGAGGTTATCCAACCACTTTTGATCAAAATAATTAGTGGGTTGGGTTGTAGGGGAAGGTCAGCTAGTTGCTTCCCAACGATTTGGCACTGGCTACCCCAAATTGTGATATGATCAATGCAGCCTGACATGTCCATTATTGTAGCTGTACACTTTATTGTTTTAGTGCCATCCCTTTTGCGAATGGTTGATGGAGGAGAGATAGATAGAAGAACACCAATGACATCTACAAGGGAATTAATAGGTAATGACATTAATGATTCAATGCTTTTGATATGGTAGATGTGTGTGGGTATTGTGGAGTCTACGCAGGTGGATGGACTGATGGTTGACGAGTTGTGGAGGAATATTTCATATGGGTTTGTGTTGCTACTATATTTTGTGTTCCTTACTCTAATGCGACTATTTGAGATCACATAAGTTCTATTGGACTCGATCACATGGTAGAACCTATCTACAAGTTCATTAAAACAAGTTACATGTATCTCGGACCCTGCTCTATCTATGAAATTGAACCCGAAGACTTTCCCATCATTACTTGCATTTTTGTACAAATGAATTGGGCTTTTACTCAAGGCATGACCCTCTATGGACCAAATTTTATGGTTTGGGGTTAAGGTTGCAATGGGATTTCGTTCCAGTGGAGAGAGAGAGTGTGCTTTTCCCTTGTTGATGTAGGTGCATCGTGGGAGGTGTTGGGAGTTTCACTGGTGGCCAATGGCTCCTGAGAGCTACTAGAGAGCATTTAGGTTGTAGCTTGATTAATAGCAGTTGGAGCTCTAATCATTGAGGCATTGTTTGTAATTACTTCCAAGCTATGAATTACGATAGCCCTACAACGAAAAGGAGAAGTTGAAAGTGAATGCAATGTACATACATAAACAAGAGGAACTGAAAAAAATAAGGTAATTATGGACGTACGTGAATTTTTGAAATTTTCTACAAATGTATTCTTTGAGGTGGATAATAGAGCCTTTAACTAAAGCCTCCTCGAAGAAAAGCTCGTTGAATTACGTGGGTAGCAATGCAGGATGTGTGTGTCCCATCTGACAATTGAATACAATACTTGGTAAGCGTAGTTTATGGTTGTTGAATGGGATCAATAGATGAAACTTGTATAAAGGGGTCAACATCAGGCATGCCTGAAAGGATGTCTGCAATGGAATTTGCAGTTAATGTAGACATGTGAATGTTGGAAGACATTGGAAGTGGCTGGCCTGCAAGCAAAGTGAGAGTAGGGAATTTAGGAATTCAAGAAACGTAAAAGTAATAATTAAGAAATGAAAATTAGGAAGTACGACCTTTCGTATGAGTGAAATTGAAATATCGTATTCATTGTATGCCATGAGTTCATATTTCAAGTGTTTGTGGTAGTCTTTTGTTTGGTATTATGATAGCATAAATAACATTCATTTTGTTCAAGTGTTTGTATTAACAAGATAGTTAGGATCTTCGTTTTATCGCTATTTGAAATGTAAAAGCATAAAAATTATGCAAAATAAGATGTAATCTACAATCATATGGTTAAGTTGAAAGTTACTTCAAATGCACTACATTAAATTGCTCACATTTTTAACTAAAGAATTTAAAAAAAAAACTCTATAGATGCCCAAATTATAGGTTTGTGGGAATGACCATATAAAGAGATAAATGCACATTGACAAATGTAAGTTCAAAAGGACACATAGATGCACATACATCTAAACTCTCTTTTTCTTAACATTTTTTAGTAAGTTATACTAATCACATACTTCATCCTCTCATAGATCTCTATTGAAAGGCCATTACAATTCTTAACATTTGATACAAGCGACACTCTGCATTCTTCATACACAGGTTGTTAGGTGTGTTGTTACTGAAATCCTCCAACACACTCATTAATATACTCACATGACATATGTCAAATTGACAAAACTACTGGTGCCTGTTGTAGAGTGCAAATCTTTGTATCATGTTTAGGATGAAAACCCAATTTATACATTTTTCATTTGCACCTTGAAAGGAGAGGACCTACCACATTAGTTTTCCTTGCAGCATGTGGATACTTCAAACAACTACTCCTTAGTAGATGCTAGTTCCATTGGATGTTCTTTAACACTAATGGTTACTGGATTATAGGATTCTCCTCAATTTTGATCTTTAGATTTTGTTTGTATCACTTCCAATGAAATTGGTTTGTTAGTATTTGCAAAGTTGTTGTCATTTAATTATGCTGGGAAATAGTTTAAAGTTTTCATTTAATGAACATTAGCAATAAATGTTATGTTCACTTAATGAACAATATCAACATATTTATCTGTTGTATTTTCACTTAGCCATCAGTGTAAGACATCTAAATGAAATGTATCAAACAGTTGGACTTTTTTCTCTTAATGAATCAGAAGTATTATACTTGAATGGGTCTTTCATACTTAGATGCAGTTACATATGTGCTTGATGAGTATGTTATTCTCCATTTTCTGAACTTTCTACAATAGTTTCCTTTCTGTGTTATTTTTCTTTCCCAATTATTGATATCATTAACTTTATGTCATGTTTCCAAATTAAGAATATAAGGAGCATTTGTCATTATTCTAGATACCCTTTCCTGAAAATACAGTATGATCATTATAAAATTTTAACCTCAAAAAGTAAATGGCACTATTAATAAGGTTGTTTGAGACAAGCACAAATGCGGAAAACATCCCAAATTTAGGATTAAGGGTTAGACAGTAGAAATATTTTTTAATATGCAGTGATTCCTTTTAGGGTATCAATCTTGAAGTAGTCCATTTTTCTTCCATCTTTTAGGAAAGTCCCCCTTTGGATGGGAAAGAAATTATAAGTGAGTGCATTATTCCTTACTTACCTTGCATATGAATGAGACACTCATGAGCTCTATCTCCTTGGAGGAACTTGAAAACCATTGCTATTGTATTGAGGCTCAAGGATCTCATGAGCAGTTCCAATTGATGTGGCTTCATGAGTAGTTGCTACATGATCTCATTGCTAATTGGTGGGTAGATAATAAGCTCCCTTTTTGGATGACATGTACTCCTTCAAAAATATTGTAATATGTTTAAGTTCAAGCTCCAAAAGTGGAATAGATCCCATTTTGGTAAAAATTTTAAGAAAAGGAAGTAGGTGCAAGACAAATTGGATGAAACAATCTCCAAAATTAGGGAGGATGATATGATTCTTGAACATCTTACTCTGGAATCTTCCTTGTCCAATGAAATTAATGAATGAGATTTGTGAAAATGTCTTTTGGAAGGAAAAATAAATAATTCACTGGCTTCAAGCCAGAGACCAAAACACTTCCTTTTCCCATAACTTGGTCAAGGATAGAAGATTTGGGAATTTCTTACCCTCTCTACTCTTGGCTCAAGGAACTCAACTATCTTCCTTTTAGGATATCAATCTTGAAGTAGTCCATCATTTCTCTTCCCTCTTTTAGGAAAGCTTCCCTTTGGGTGGCAAAGAAGTTATCATTGACTGTACTCTTCCTTAGTTACCTCACATATGAATGAGACACTCATGATCTCTATCTTCTTGGAGGAAAATGAATAAGTTATCTTTCATATGTAAAAAGGGAAAACATTGGGCCTCAAAGGTTTTCCTATTGAATTTTTCCAAGAGTCTTGGAAGATTGTGAAGTTGGGTCCTTTGGCAGTGCTCAAAGAGTCTCTAAAAACAAATAGTTGCTCAATTGTAATAAGAAAATTGCTAATTAGAATGTATTATTTTCTTAGTTTTTTAGTCATGTAGTCATTTTGACAGTTACAATGTTGTTATATGACGGAATGGGTCTCCCATAAAGGTCAGTGTGCTTCGATTAAGATCTCAATGTCTAGAGTTATACTTTTATACTTTTACCTTCCTCATAAAGAGATTTGAGATTAGATAACAAGATATTTAACTAATTATATGGATAAACAAGAGAACATCCTTGAGCTTACTCTACACAAACATGTTGATGGCCGAGGACATCATTGTTGACTTCTTCTGTGGCATTTTGTCCTTGATGTCAAAACTGATTGATTACATTGATGTTTGGTACTGGTTAAATGTCATATCCACTTTGATACTTTTGTCATGTCTTGGTTATTGGCATTTCAGTTGGCATATTCAGTTCATGGAATATTCAGTTCATTTTC
Source organism: Sequoia sempervirens (assembly GCA_007258455.2). NCBI lineage: Eukaryota > Viridiplantae > Streptophyta > Pinopsida > Cupressales > Cupressaceae > Sequoia > Sequoia sempervirens. Next base: position 28,195 of record VDFB02262751.1, read on the forward strand.
ACATGTTTTGATGTGTTTTTTATGCACTTCTCAACACAGGTAATGCATAGATGCATCACCTTTCTTGAAAGACAATCTTCCACAATCAAATTCCAAAACACTATCCCAAGGTCTCTAATGTCAGGTCTTGACAGTGCTTGGAATATCTTAGTTGTTTTATGTGATTTTGCTGGAATCACAAGGTGGACTTACAAATGAGTTACAAAGCATGGGAAGTTGGGTCTGCAAATGGAGTTCTTAAGATGGGAAAGTTGTGCGTTTGTTGTAGGTTCAAACAATAGTCTTGAACTCCATTTCATCATTGGATTTAGCTTTACAATGTGCAATGAACCTTTCCTAAGGTTACTCATTAAAAAAAAGGGAAAAAGGGCAGGGGAGAGAGGAAGTTCCTAGACTTGAAACTACAAATGAACAGTGATCATGGTGGCTACTACAATAGACAAACTCCCTAAAACTAAGTTTTGCTTGACCAAGAGAACCTACAACTACACAAAACTAGTGCAATCTTCTAAGGACTGCAGATTTTCAAATTACACACACATCATGCACATGTAATTGAACTAAGTTGCAACAATGAAGTAAAGATCTCATACTAGCTTTGCAAAGTGACTCATCATCAATGAACCACAAAAAGCATGATCTGGAAATTCATCAAATACTGAAACAACAATCACCATCACCACTTCCATCCAAGAAACTAACATCTAAACTAATAGGAAAGTTGAACCATGCATACATAAAGAGCAAACTCAAAAGGAACACCCATAAATCATGCAATGCTACTTTCTATTGCTGTAGAATGTCTTGACATCAGTTCTCCAACCCTTTACAAATGAGGGGCAAGCCCCTATTTATAGTTTTCCAAAGCTTGAATGAATGGCTAGGATTAAATTACATTCTGTGGCCCAGATTTGATTACATTAGGGCTTCACCTACCCCCCATTATCCAACAATTTAAAATACATCTTTTTTCTTTTCCCTATTTTGTCATCTAGTGCTTAGGTGCTGTAACAATTTCGTCATTTAGCTAATTGCCCTTTTACTGTAGCTGAAACTGCCTAAAAGTTGCTCTTTGCTTGATGCATTCGCAACATTGTCCATTGGATCAAATGGGCCCGTCGACGACTGGCATCAATGGATTGGTTGCCCCTGATTCGGGTGGACAGCTCCCTTACGCCTTCTTCAAGACCACCCCCTTGCATTTTTGTCACTGACTCCTTTGACATAGGCTTGCTTCTAATTCTAGCTCTGTTGATGGGTGCTACGAGGAAAGGTGGGAATAAAATGAATGGTGACAAGAGCTATGCACATTCCTTGTTCAGCTTTCTTAATGGGTCTCCCCGACAGACCTGCGATAGGCTCCTTGAATCCTGCATACATGAAGTGCCGTAAGTTTTTTCATACACAAATCAAGACAAACGTTAGTCAAATCCTGTAAACTCTTTGCTAGATCCATCCATGCATCATCAAAAGATCATAATATTCATATTTGAAGCTCATTCAGACCATAAACATTAATACGGGCCCAAGGGGATGGGCAACGAATGAGGGACATCAAACCGGAAAGGGAAGTTCCCGGACCTCACAAAACATAGCAAAACCAAGATTCTTCAATTATAGTGCATGGGAAAAGGGGAATAAAGAGCACCAAGACAAACCATCTCAAGATTGGAATCATTTAAAAAAAGTGGAAGCTTGGAAGGGGAAAGTCGGAGGGTCACCGCCCTTTTGAAACGACAATGAGCACATAGCAGCCCAGAAGGAAAGTACCGGACGACGACGAAGGGGCAGAGTTCCAAAAACAGGCACGGAGGGGCTGGGTTCTGGAGGCCAGGTCATCGAGGGCCGACAGATGTTCAAAACGGCCACAGAGGGACGGAGTCCTGGAAACGGCCATGGAGGGTCCGGGTTCTGGAGGTTGGGTCGTCGTGGGCCGATGGATGTTCAAAACGACCACAGAGGGACAGAGTCTCGGAAACAACCATAGAGGGGCCGAGTTCCAGAGGCTCAGTCTCTAGGGGCCGGTGGATGTTCAAAACAGCCAAAGAGGGATGAAGTTCCAGAAGGAAATTTCTAAAACCCCCAAAACTTAACGAAACATTGGCAATTCACTTAGGCACCACAAAAACATCCCAAATCCACAAGAAACTTTTCCCTAAAGTAAAAAATGTAGAAAGTGGACCGTTGGGGGTCCACAAAAATTCAAAACGGCCATGAAGGGACGAAGTCCCAGGAAAAGGCCATAGGGGGCCAGGTTTCGGAGGCCGGGTCGCCCGGGGCCGACAGATGTTCAAAATAGCCAAAGAGGGATGAAGTTTCGGAAGGAAATTTTTGAAACCCCCGAAACTTATCGAAACATTGGCAATTCACTTAGGCACCACAAAACATCCCAAATTCACAAGAAACTTGTCCCCAAAGTAAAAAATGTAGAAAAAAGCGAATCGAGCGATCGGGGACCAAGTCAGCAGGAACAAGACAAAAAGCAGAAAAGGGACGGGGGACTTTGTTTCTCCCCAGATTTGAATACCCCAAGTAGGTGAATTTGGTCAGGGGGATTTGATCATTTGAAGGCACATGACCAATTTGGGCTTGGAAAATGGGGCACACAAAACAAGACAGGAGCAAAGTAGCTTGTCGGGAGCGAAAAGAGGGGTCCCTACCTATGATGGGGCATGTGTGCAAAACATGCACAACAACATGCTTGGCTTCAGTATCTTGGATAGTGTTTTGGATTTGGTTTACTTTCGGTTCTTGGTTCAGTTTACTTGGTTGGACTAATCCTTTGGATTCATGTGCAGTTCATAGACAGGGGTTCGCTTTCATTTGCAAATGTTGATCACAATTTTTACATTAGGTGACAGTATGTTCTTTTCAGAATAAAAGTTTGAAAGGGATAGTGATATTGAGATACATACTTTTGACACACTAAGGTGATCTCCAGGTTATCATTTTGAATATAATGATCATACTTCCATTTTATCTCTGTTTCATATTGCCATGTATGGCTTTGGCTTACATTTGATGGTAATCATGTTACTCACATTACACATCATGAGTTCAACATTATACCGGGTTTCATTTTGTCTTGCTCAAGTTATTCATATGTCATATTTCACTTTGGCATTATTTATTTGCATCGGTCTATTTCATAACACTTGGGCAGTTGAAAGGTTATTGCAATTTGTTATCTTGGACAGTTGATGGTTTACATGATAACACATGTTATTTGGCACTTTTGGTATTTGCTAGTTATTATTGTGTCGAGTTTCTTTGCAATTGATGACTCAATTCAATGAGTCACATGGACAGCATAATACATGTGGGCAAGATGAGTGGCAATTGAGTGGGCCATTATTATGTCAGTGGTATGGATTTCAAATGATGTTTATCATTTTTTTGTTGGGTTTGAAATGATTGTAAATTTGGATAAAGTATTTGAAGGAAAAGAAGATTAGGGCGAAGACATTTTGTTGTTATCATTTTGTTTCTAAATAAACAAACCCTTGTTGCCACTCTAAAGTTGCAGAGTCAGTTTTGAGGCATTGGTGAATGATTTGCTTGAGCTAGCTGGAATGAAAGTCAGTATAGGAAGAGTGTTGGTTGAATTGCAGGTGGAAATGAAGGTAAATGTGGTAGTTTTTGTGAGATTTTTTTTTCTATTATTGGCTACCTTAATGAGGTAAAATCTGCTTCATATCCTTATTCTTTAAAAAAAAATGAAAGAGATTTCAAGGAAAGATTGGTAAATATTGTTCAGTTTCCATTCTGATTGTTCGAATCTTCTGTATTTTTGAAAAGATTTCGAAAGAGGAAACTAATATAGTTGCTTATTCTTTGAATCTTTTTAGAAAAGAATGAAGGAAATAAAAGATAGTTATTTTAAACCATTTTTCAGTTTGATACAATCTGAGTTTAACTCAGGGGTTTGGAAGCTTTTTTAGAGATTTTATTGTTTATTTAAGCATAGATTTCTGCCATTGCTTGGTTGGAGATTTAAAAGGGAATTTGTAGAGTTACAATTGTCTGATATCACCTAGATTTTAGACAGTAACAAAAGCTTTGACAGTCTTGTCAATACCCCTGGTAATTTGAATGGGTTTGCTCTGCCTCCAACCTGTAAGTAAACGTACGGTAGTATAAAAAATAAGCTTTTGAGGTTTGTATGATTGAAAAGAAATCTAATATTAAACACCAAAATCAACTTAAAGTGGACTAAACAATTACCTCCTTCAAATAGCTTTTTTACAGTAACTAAAGCTTTGACAGTCTTCTCAATACCCCTGGTAACTTGAATGGGTTTGCTCCACCTTCAACCTGCAACTAAACATGGTAGTATTAAAAATAATAGAATTACCACTTGGGAATGATTGAGGAGAATTTGGAAAGCTTATTGGACATAGATTGGCTATCCCAAGATTGTAGCAATGCTCAGTTAGTAAAATTATACCTACAATCTATCATTTTCCTAGCTACTTAAAGGTTGATTAGCAAAGCTGGGTCTGTAAGAAGTTAACAACCATTTCTAAGAGGAGATCTTTAACTCTTTGTTTTCAGCTCTGAAATCACATTCTGGGATTATAGAACTATTACTATAAAATCTATTGACATGAGGACTTAATAGGTAATACAAAAATTGTGTTGCCTTGATACGATACCAAAATTTGCACAAAATAGATTTTTTTAGGGTTTTGCGAACTTTAAGTTAATGGACTGAACAACTGTCAAGCCAACTCTTGAAAGACCTGTAACTTCCCATTTCCAATAAATGGGGACCATGATGAGAATTTTGGACTGAAAGTGCTTCTTGGTAGGTGAATTATTCATTATTGTCCACTATTAATAGAATTAGGAACAAAAAGTTGAGTGTGTTAAACAAAAAAACAAAAACAAAGAAATAACATATTAAACAGAAAATACAATTTCGTTGTCTCTTGCAGCAAATACGATATTCATCCTTTTTATATCCCTAAATCCATTGAGCATTCAATACCAATTTCATATAGTTTTCCAAAGAGATATGAAATGTACAAGAAACTATTTTGCTTCATGCTTTGCATCTGGAGGAAGAGAAAATGAAAAGCCTAAAGTTAAAACGTCTTAACTTCACATCCCAACAAGGGGTTCCCATTATGAATGGTTGTGTGGAATAAATTGCTTACGATTCCCAATGGGGCTTATGAAATTCAAGAAAGCATTTAGAAATAAAGGTGAATTGCCAGAAAAGCATATGACCAAAAGACACTCAAAAAACATTAGGCAAGAGGACTATAGCCATGAAATGGGGGTGGCTGATTATCGAGCATGACAATCCAAAAGAGGTAAAAGACAAAATTGAAGGGCCGCTAGAGAAACCATCTACTGTGCATACGAAAGTTTCTAATAAACCTCATTTGAACAATAGTATCCTAAAGCTATGAAGCAGTGTTTTGAAACCATAGAAAGGAATCATGGTGACTCAAAGGTAATCAACAAGAATATAAAATATCAAAACTAGGGCAATTGACTTACCTCAATATTTTGCACAAATTGTGTCTTAATGTTAATGATGCTGACAAAGAAAATATACAGATTGTAACCTGCATACAATAAGAAAACAATTCTTATAAAATCAATTATTCCTTAAAGAAAAATGAGGTGCGCATGTCCAGGTTGCCAAAAAGCTGTAATCAAACCAGGGCAACTGACTTACCTCAAAATTATGCAGAAATGGTGTGTCAAGGATGTCGAGGACGAAAATGAGAAAAGCTTGCTAGAAGAATATTACACTGCAACTATGAACAAGTCGATGAAAATATGAAAACAAAAAGCAGCCTAGTAAGGAGAAATTAATATCCAATCAAGCTGTTAAAGGGCCGTATTTCAGGGTAATTCCACTATTTTCCATGTTTTGTTGGACATAATAACTGCCACATTCTTCGGAAGGAGAGGTTCCCCACTGCTGGAGAAAATGCGCCATAGTGGACAAGTCGATGAAAATACGAAAAACAAAAAGCAGTTTTAAGGAGAAATAAATATGCAACGAAGAAGTTGTTAAAGGGTTGTATTTCAAGGTTACTCCACTGTGTGCCATGTTTTTTTCACAAAATAATTTGCACATTCTTCGGTAGGAGAGCTTCCCGACTACTGGACAAAACGCGCGTGGTAAACATTTGCAAGTGAGAGCCTGTAGTGATGACGATGAATTAAATAACATTTAACTAAAAACAACATTTATTAAAATAAAAAAAACACTTGAATATATTGAATGGACGAGATTAAATCAACCATATTGCATTGCTTCTAATGAATTTTTGACTGTTGATTTCATAATTAGCTTTGCAATTCTCAAATAGGACACGCCTTTGGCGTAATTAACAAAAATGATTTAAAAATAATAATTATAAAGAAATATAATTAGCATATATATCTTAAATTTAAGATATATAAATTACGCTGAGATATATTGAGGCGTTTAATTTTTCATCATTCAACTTTAATATAGATGTATTAAATTGAAAAATTAAACGTCTCGATATATCTCCACATAATTTATATAGCTTAAATTTAAGATATATATGCTAGTAGCAGTCACATCAACACATAACATGAATTAATATATTATTTTATTATATTATTAGATAAATAATAATATAATATAATAATATTATAATATAATATAATATTATAATATAATATAGTATTATAATATAATATAATATTATAATATAATATAATATAATATTATAATATAATATAATATTATAATATAATATAATATTATAATATAATATAATATTATTATAATATAATATTATAATATAATATAATATAATATAATAATATAATAATAATATTATATTATATAAATTAATTATACTATATTATTTTATTATATTATTGGATAAATAATAATATTTTAGTATATTTAATATAAGTTATAGTTAGGGGTCAAACATGGTTAGGTTCAAACTTTTATTACCTGGTTGGGATTAATTTTATTATTAGGAATAGGGTTAGGATTAGGTTTAGGTTTAGGATTATGTTTAGGGTTAGGGTTGCGGTTAGCATATATAAAAAGGGTTAAGTTTAAAAATATGTTTGGGATGAGCGATAGGGTTAGGGTTAGGTTTAGAGTTATGTTTAAGATGAGTGGTAGGGTTAGGGTTGGGTTAGCATGTATAAAATGGGTTAGGATTAGAAATAGGGTGAGGGTAAGGATTAGGGTTATAAATTTAGGGTAGAGATTAGGGTTGGGGTTAAAATTAGGGATAGGGATAGGGTTAGGGTTAGGGTTATGGTTAGGGTTAGGGTTAGGATTAGGATTAGGGTTGAAATTATGAATAGGGTTAGGGTTACATTTAGGGATAGAAATAGGGTTAGGGTTAGAGATAAAATTAGGATTAGGGTTGGGATAGTGCTAGTAGTAAGATTAGGGTTAGGGTTTGAGATAAAATTAGCATTAGGGTTGGGTTAGAGTTAGTATTAAGATTATGGTTAGGGTTAGAATTAGAGTTAGAATCAGGGTTAGGGTTGTAATTAGAATTAATGTTAGTTATAGAATTAGGGTTACAATTAGAATTAGTGTTAATTTTAGAATTAGGGTTAGGGTTAGTTCCAACCTCAACCATAATAAAACCCTAACCCTAACCCTAATTAAATCCCAACTCTAACCTAACTTTAACCCTTAATATAATCAAATCGTAATCCTAAACCTAGTTGAACCCTAATTGTAATTAAATTTAAACCCTAATCGTAACCCTAATTAAATTTTAATAAAATCTTAACCTTTATCTTAATTGTAACCCTAACCCTAATCTTAGTTGAATTCTAACCCTAACGATAACCCTAACCCCAAACTTTATCCTACAACTCTAACCATAATTAAACATCAATTGAACCTTAACCCTAACCCTAATTACACCCTAACCCTAACCCTTACTCCAACACCAACCCCAAGATTTATCTTAGAACCCTAACCCTAACCTTTAAAACTCTAAACCTATTAAATTTTAACCCTAATTGAACTTGATTCCTAAACCTAACCCTAACCTATTGAATTTCAACCATAATTTTACCCTAACCCTAACTATAGCCCTAATTAAAGTTATAACCCTAACCATAATTCTAACTTTACTCATAATTCTAAATCTAATACTAGCCCTAATTCTAGTGGGAACCTTAATTCTAACTATATTAGTAATTGAAACTTACCCTAACCCTAATTAAAATCTAACCCTATTTGAACCCTTGTACCTTAACCTAACAATAAACCTAACCCTAGTTAATCCTAATCCCAATTGAAGCCTAATGCTAACCCTCATTGAGTCCTAACCCTAATCCCAACCCTAATCATAACCCTAACTTTTACCCCAAGCTTTAAAGAATTAGGGTTAGGGTTAGCATTGCAATTAAAATTAGTGTTAGTTATAGAATTAGGGTGACTTAAAGATGGTGTTAGGGTTATAGTTAGAATTAGTGTTAGTTTTAGAATTAGGGTTAGTGTCAAGTTTATAGATAGAATTAGAGCTAGGGTTTGAATTAGAATTATTGTGAGTGTTAGGGTTAGGGTTAGGGGCATGGTTACAATTAGAATTAGTATTATTTTTAGAATTAGGGTTAGGTTTAGGGTTTAATTCCAACCCCAAGCCAAATATAACCCTAACCCTAACCCTAATTGAACCCCAACTCTAACCTAACTTTAACCTTTACTATAATCAAATAATATTCCTAACCCTAATTGAATCATAACCTTAATTGAATTTAAACCCTAATTGTAACCTTAATTAAATCCTAATTAAATCTTAACCCTTGTCTTAATTATAATCCTAATTATAATCTTAGTTGAATTTTAACCCTAACCCTAACCCTAACCCCAAACTTTATCTTATAACCCTAACCCTAACCCTAATTGAGTATTAACCCTGATTACACCCTAACCTAATACTAATTAATCCCTAGCCCTAACCCTAACCCTTACTCCAATCGCAACCATAGGATTTATCTTCGAAGCCTAACCCTAACCTTAACTCTAACCCTATTGAAATTTAACCCTAATTGAACTTGATCCCTAACCCTAACCCTAATCTATTGAATTTCAACCCTAATTGAACCCAAACCATAATCAAAACCCTAATTGAATGCTGACCCTAATGTTAAGCCAAAGCTTTATTTTATAATCCTAAACCTAATTTGACCCTAACCCTAACTATAATTGTAACCCTAACCATAATCCTAACTCTACTAATAATTATATTTCTAACACTAACCTTAATTCTAGTGGAAACCTTAATTCTAACTATATTATAATTAAACCCTAACCCTAACCCTAATTAAAATCTAACCCTAGTTGAACCCTTGTACCCTAACCTAACATTAAACCTAAACCTAATTATTGGTAATCCTAATAATTGAACCCTAACACTAACCCTAATCCCAACCCTAACCCTAACCCTAACCTTTACACCAAGATTTTAAAGAATTAGGGTTAGGGTTGCAATTATAATTAGTGTTAGTTATAGAATTAGGGTGGGTTAGAATTAGAATTAGTTTTAGTTTTAGAATTAGGGTTAGTGTTAGGTTTAGAGATAAAATTAGAGTTAGGGTTTGAATTAGAATTATTGTGAGTGTTAGGGTTACAATTAGAATTAGTATTAGTTATAGAATTAGGGTTAGGGTTTAATTCCAACCCCAACTCTAATTATAATCTTATCCCTTATCCTACTTCTAATGCAAACCATAATTCTAACCCTATTCATAATCCTAATTTTAATGATAACCTTAATTTTTTTTAATTATAACACTAATAAAACCCATACCCATACCCTAATTAAACCCTAACTCTAACCTAAATTTAACCCTTACTATAATAAAATCATAATCCTAACCCTAGTTGAACCCTAACCCTAATTGAATTTAACCCCTAACTATAAATCCTAATTTAATCAAGTAACCCTTATTATATTTGTAACCCTAATCTTAGTTGAATTCTAACTCCAACCCTAACCCTAACCCCAAACTATATCCTAGAGCCCTAATCCTAATTGAACATCAATTGAACCCTAACCCTAACCCTAATTGAATCTTTACCATAATTACACCTTAACCCTAACACTAACTAATCCCCAACCCTAACCCTAACCCTTACTCCAACACCATCCCCAAGATTTATCTTAGAACCCTAACAATGACCTTAACTCTAAACCTATTAAATTTTAACCCTAATTGAACTCGATTCCTAAACCTAAACCTAACCTATTGAATTTCAACCCTAATTCTACCCTAACCCTAACTATAGCCCTAATTATAGTTATAACCCTAACCATAATTCTAACTTTACTCATAATTCTAAATATAACACTAACCCTAATTCTAGTGGGAACCTTAATTCTAACTATATTACTAATTGAAACTTACCCTAACCCTAATTAACATCTAACCCTATTTGAACCCTAATCCTAATACTAACCCTATCACTTAACCTAACCCCAAGCATGCATAACCCCAATCCTAACAAAAACCTCAAATCCAATCCTAATTATATCTAGTTCTAATTCACCCCTTTTGTTTTGTTTTTATTTTTCACCCTCCATGCCATACAAAGAAATGATTGTAAAACACATCAAAATGCACAATGACCCTCGAACCCATTATTGAACATACAAAATGCCAAGGGAAAGGACGTGGAGAATGTTACCTCCTAATATGATTAATATAAATTATTATATCCTAATTTTGTATATTAAATATTTTATATTTAATAATTATAAAGGTTAAGATAATTATTTTATCTTATCTCTCATTGAATGTTAATAATTAAACCCTAACTGCATTGAAACCCTAACCCTAACACTAATAGTAACTCTAATTGAACCCTATACTTGAACCTAACTTATTTTTTAACCTTTAATTTATTTATTTGATTTGATTTTTTTTGTTTTATGAAATCTCTTTGATTTTGATTTTTTTGTTTCATCAAATCTGTTTATTTTGATTTTTTTGTTTCATCAAATCTCTTTGTTTTGATTTTTTTGTTTCATCAAATCTCTTTAATTTTTTTGTTTCATGAAATATCATTGATTTTTATTTTTTTGTTTTTTGAAATCTCTTTGATTTTGATTTTTTTGTTTCATCAAATTTCTTTGATTTATTAGAAAACAAAAAAATATTTTAAATTTATTCTAAACAAAGAAATTTAAAATATTTCTTTCCCTCTTAATTTTCTAAAATTTAGAAACTTCTTTTTATGTCTAATTTAAAAACTTCTTTTATATGAAATTATAAACTTGGAATATTTCTTTTGCACTTAATTTTCTAAAATTTAAATTATGTCAATCATTTTAAAAAAGACAATGTAAATAAATAAATAAATATATTTAATATATCTAATAAAAAAATTAATTTATTTTAAAATTTAATTAGTCCATGTTTTGTATAAATAAATTATAAACTCCCATTTTCATGTCTAATTCTTTGAAAACTTAAAAGCATCAAACAATGAATATCTTCCTAATAACAATCCAACAACATAAAAAGAAATCAACAATATGAAAAATATATATTTATAATTAAATTATGTTAAAAACATAATAAATTTAATTGATAAAAATGATTGTATATTACTCCACCATTACCAAAATAGTTCAATTATCTAGTTGTTCCATTGAAGAGAAGATTTTATAGGTAACCTTTTTTTTCTATTTTAAAAGACAATAATTTAGTGCTCTTGTGTTTACAAATGAGTGGATTGATGTTCAAGGCTACCTTTTGGCTACCAAAATAGTTGTAATTTATATTGAAGAAAATTTCAGAACATATGATCTTTAATCAGAGCTCTACCCAAATGATTGTAAACTTCATAAGCTAAATCATAGGCAATGTGCAAGTCATTTCCGCCAAAGCTTCACATTAAAAATGTACCTCTTCCATGCCAAATTATAATCAAATGAAAAAAAAAAAAAGAAAGGAAAAAATCTATATATGTAAAATTCTAGTGTGTGAGAACTCTACAATTTGCTAGGAAAATTTCAATTTCTAAGATAAAACCTCAAATGTAATCTTCTTTTTGTTGTGAAAAAAAAACTTAGTATTCATTCTGATTCCTATAATTTGTAACTTTCTAAAACTACATGATCTTTGTTTCACTAAAAAGAAAAAGAAAAAGTGTTGAATCCTGAATCCTGAGCCTGTATCAATCATCTTCTATTGTTTCTGGGCTGAGGCACCAGTAACCTGTCAATCCCCTGTACAGAAATGAAGCCATTAGCATAAATATCCAACATTTCACCCCAAACTACGTTGATATGGAAAACAAACACAAATACAAATCAATAAGCAACAAAGCCCGCAATTCCTACACTATCAAACCAATATATTTACTAAATCCACTGTGAAATCCAGATTTTATTTTAATAAAACAAAAACATTAAAAATCGGCAGCTTGTAGCTACAATTTTCCTTGAAGTTCTAAAAATGGAGTCATCTGATCCAACATTTGAGCTAAAATTTCATCTACACATAAGTCAATCCAGAAAACCCCAATATTTACATACTAACCTAATTCTTTTTGGCAGATCATCGAATAATACTTAGAAGTTGGTGAATATCAAGACAAATCGGGTGATGCCGGCAATGGAATTTTTCCGTGCCAAAAAGTTCAAAGAACCCACTGTCTACCAGAGAAAATTTTTAGGTTCTGATGGCCACGAGGATTCTCATAAATATTATTTTCCCTTTTTGGTAATGAAAAACATGGATGATCTACCCATTCTCGAAAGGACATACTTGATAGTAGAAAATGCTCGTCATTTACTTTAGCTCTGCAGTATGCTCAAATTCCCTCCTTATGGTGTCTCTTGCCTTTCTATTTGAAGTTTGTAACTGTTCATATTCTAGTGTGACTGACAGCTGTGATATGGGATTTCCGACATCACAAACCACTCTTTCTATAACGTAAGAGCCATTTCTTTTTTATTGATCCCCTGTCGTGACTAATAAAATGCCTCTCCGTGTAAATATTCTGGTGCGACTGACAGTTGTGATTTGGGATTTTTCGACAGCACAAACCACTCTTTCTATAACGTAACTGCCATTTCTTTTTTATGTACTCAGGTCTTTTGATACCCTGCTATGACTAATAGAACGCCTCTCCACGTAAATAGAAATGGTCAAATATATAGAATACAAATTAATGAAAAACTAATATTTTAATATAAATTAGTATGTTTATAAATGAAATATTTTTTTTTGAAAAATAATTTCTCTTAGTCTTTTTTACATAGATTTTTGTAAAGATATATTTGTTAATTTTATTTACTAAAAAAATATTTTCTTTTACTTATGAATATATTGTTTGAATAGTGTCTCCATTGCACAACAAATTTTATTTGTTTTCTCTATTAAAAAAAATTATCAACCTCTAATTTTTAAAGTTAGCTCAAAGTTAACATGTTATAATTCAACAAAACTGATTTAGAAAAAAAAGAAAATTGTAAAGAGATATATAAACTAGCATATATATCTTAAATTTAAGATATATATGCTAGTAGCAGTCGCAATGCAACACATAATATGAATTAATTATAATATATTATTTTATTATTAGGTATATAATAATATTAAGATAAATAATAATATAATATAATAATAATATTATATTATATGAATTAATTATACTAACCCTAACCCTAATCCTAACCCTAATCCTAACCCTAACCCTAACCATAATCCCAATTTAAACTCTAACCCTAACCAAATTACTATATTTATCATTTATAAACATATCCCTAACCATAACCCTAACCCTAACCCTAACCCTAACCCTAATCCCTATTCGTGATGATAAACTTATTCAAGATTATAACCCTAACCCTAACCATAACCCTAACCCTAACCCTAACCCTAACCCTAATCGTAACCCTAACCCTAATCCTATTTGTGATGATAAACCTAACCCCTAATTCTAACCCTAACACTAACCCTAACCCTAATCCCTATTTGTGATGATAAACCTATTCGTGACGATAACCCTGACTCTAACCATAACCATAACCCTAACCCTAATCCTAACCATAACCCTAATCCTATTTGTGATGATAAACCTAACCCTAACCCTAACCCTAACACTAACCCTAACCCTAATCTTATTTGTGATGATAACCCTAACCCTAACCATAACCATAACCATAACCCTAGCACTAACCCTAACTATAATCCATTTTCGTGATGATAACCTTAACCCTAACCCTAACCATAACCCTAACCCTAATCCTAACCCTAACCCTAACACTAACCCTAACCCTAATCCTATTCATGATGATAAACCTATTTGTGATGATAACCCTAACCCTAACCATAACCCTAACCCTAACCCTAACCATAACCCTAACCCTAACCTTAACCCTAACCCTAAATTTAACACTAACCCTAAACCTAACCCTAACCCTAACCCTAACCCTAACCCAAATCCCTATTCGTGATGATATTTACCTATTTGTGATGATAACCACAACCCTAATCCTAATTTTAACTCTAACCCTAACCAAATTACTATATTTTATCATTTATAAACCTATCTCTAACCATAACCATAACCCTAACCCTAATCCCTATTCATGATGATAAACCTATTCGTGATGATGACCCCAACTCTAATCCCAATTTTAACTCTATCTCTAACCAAATTACTATATTTTATCATTTATAAACCTATCCTTAACCTTAACCCTAACCCTAATCCCTATTTGTGATAATAAAGCTATTCGTGATGATAACCTAAACCCTAATACTAACCCTAACCCTAACACTAACACTAACCCTAACCCTAATCCCTATTCGTGATGATAACCTTAACCCTAACCATAACCCTAACAATAACCCTAACCCTAAGCATAACCATAACCATAACCCTAATCATAACCATAACCCTAACTATAATCCATATTCATGATGATAAACTTAACTCTAACCATTTTCATAACCCTAACCCTAACCCTAATCCTAACCCTAACCCTAATGCTAACCCTAACACTAACCCTAACCTTAATCCTAAGCCTAATCCTATTTGTGATGATAAACCTATTCGTGATGATAACCCTAACCCTAACCCTAACCCTAATCCTAACACTTACCCTAACCCTAACCGTAACCCAAATCTCTATTCGTGATGATAAACCTATTCGTGATAATAACCCCAACCTTAATCCCAATTTTAACTCTAACCCTAACCAAATTACTATATTTTATCATTTATAAACCTATCCCTAACCATAACCATAACCCTAACCCTAACCCTAATCCCAATTTTTACTCCAACCTATCCCTAACCTTAACCCTAACCTTAACCCTAACCCTAACCCTAACTCTAATCCCTATTCGTGATGATAACCTGAACCCTACTACTAAGTTCCCTAACCCTTACACTAACCCTAACCCTAACCCTAACCCTAATCATATTCATGATGATAAACCTAACCCTAATTCTATTCGTGATGATAAACCTATTCACGTTGATAACCCTAACCCTAACCATAATCATAATCCTAACCCTAACCCTAACCCTAACCCTAACCCTAACCTTAACCATAACCATAACCATAACCACAACCCTAACCCTAACACTAACCCTAACCCTAACTCGAATCCCTATTTGTGATGATAACCCCAACCCTAATTTCCCAATTTTAACTCTAACCCTAACCAAATTACTATATTTTATCATTTATAAACCTATCCCTAGCCATAACCATAACCCTAACCCTAACCCTAACATTAACCCCAACCCTAATCCTAACCCTAACCCTAACCCTAATCCCTATTCATGATGATAAACCTATTCATGATTATAACCCCAACCCTAATCCCAATTTTAACTCTAACCCTAACCAAATTACCATATTTTATCATTTATAAACCTATCCCTAACTATAGTTCCATAACCTTAACCCTAACCCTAACCCTAGCCCCTATTCACGATGATAAACCTCTTCATGATGATAACCCTAACCCTAACCCTAACCCTAACCTTAATCCTAACCCTAACCCTAATCCTATTCGTGATGATAAAGCTAACCCTAATCCTAACCCTAACACTAACCCTAACCCTAATCCTATTCGTAATGATAACCCTAACCCTAACCCTAACCATACCCATAACCCTAACCTTAACCCTAACCCTAACCCAGACCCTAACCCTAACTCTAAGCCTGATTGAACCCTAAACCTAACACTAATCCTAACCCTATTTGAACCCTAACCTTAGTTGAACCCTAACCATAATTGAATCCTAACACTTACCATAGTTAAACTCTAATTGAACAATAACACTTTAGAACCCTAGTTATAACCCTAATTGAATCCTAGTTGTAACCCTAATTGAACCTTAATTAAACTCTAATTGCACCCAAACCCTAATACTAACTCTAATGAAACCTTAATAAGACTTACCATAATTAAACTCTAATTCAACAATAACACCTTTTAACCTTACTCATAACATTGATTGAATCCTAGTTGAAGCCCTAACTCAACCTAACTGTACTCAAAAACCCTAACTGCAACCCTGACTACACTGAAACCCTAACCCTAACCCTAATAGTAACTCTAATTGAATCCCATACTTGAACCTAATTTTTTAACCTTTGATTTATTTATTTGATTTTTTAATTTATTTATACTAAAAATTTTCAAATCTTTGTGATTTATCTTTGATTTCTTTTTGTGATCAAATATATTTGAATTGATTTTTTTGTTGTTTCATCAAATATCTTTGATTTTGATTGTTTTTTAAGTTTCATGAAATCTCTTTGATTTTGATTTTTTTGTTTCATCAAATCTCTTTGTTTTGATTTTTTGTTTCATCAAATCTCTTTAATTTTTTGTTTCATGAAATATCTTTGATTTTTTTTGTTTTATGAAATCTCTTTGATTTTGATTTTTTGTTTCATCAAAATTTGTTTGATTTTTTGTTTCATCAAATTTGTTTGATTTATTAGAAAGCAAAAAATATATTTGAAATTTATTCTAAACAAATAAATTTAAAATATTTCTTTGGCTCATAACTTTTTAAAATTTAGAAACTTCTTTTTACGTCAAATTTTAAAACTTAATTTGAAAACTACTTTTATACGAAATAGTAAATTTAGAATATTTTTTTCTTGCACTTGATTTTCTAAAATTTATAAACTTTTTTTTTAAGTCTAATTTAAAAACATCTTTTATATGAAATAAATTTAGAATATTTCTTCGTAGGTTAAGTTATTTAAAATTTAGAATATATATTTTTGCACTTGATTTTCTAAAATTTAGAAACTTTTTCTTTTTAAGTCTAATTTAAAAACTTCTTTTATATGAAATAATAAACTTACAAAATTTGTTTTGCATTTAATTTTCTAAAATTTAGAAACTTGAACTTTATATATTTAATTTTAAAACTACTTTTATATGAAATACTAAATTTAAAATATTTCTTTTGCACTTAATTTTATGTTTTTCTATGTTTTAGTAAATTTAGAAAAAAAAAATTAAGTATAATTTAAAAACGAAATAAATTTAAAATATTTCTTTGTAGGTTAATTTATTTACAAGAACAACTCAAAACATGCATAATTATTTGTAGTTTAATTTATTTATAAGAAGTCAAAATATGGATGACAAAACATGGATTGAAGAGCTCCACTTCCTGAATGACAAAACAACCTAGGTTGAAGAGCTCCACTTACTGAGACCTAAAAATATTGATGTTGCTTGTTCTATGGTGTTGTCCACTACAATTGCTCCAACCACAACAACATACAAGCAATCAATCTCATTAATAGTTTTCTTGCTAGTACCTCTATTGCAACAATTGTTGGATGGCTCCGCACAAATGCCTCCAACCCTAGCCCTCGAGCTTATTTTCCATACTCTCTCCCTCCAAAGAATTCACTCAAGCTCATCTATAAGTTGCCCTTTGAGATTTTTGGATTCTCCATCACCAAATGGTAATATACACATGTTTGCATCACACTTTTCCCAAGCATTTTAAAGATGCAGTGATCATTGTCCCACCCATTTGAGAAGAGATCAAGTGCCATTTTCAATAGCCCTTCATCCTTAAATTTGTACCTGCATAAGCACATCCATTTGTAAGGAGAATAATGGGATCTTGTGATTTTTAGTGGTAATAAATGATTTGAGTATTTTGACCCCAAACAGTGGTAACAATAACAAACTATAATTTTCTCAATATTGTTCATTTCAACAAATATGACATGAAATCATTGCTTATTGGAGGAGGATTGCATATTCCTGACATACTTAATCAAAAGAAACCCTAGTTGCAGACCTTTTAATAAAAACAATCAATGATTAAATGAAAATAAATTGTCTTCAATCTTCATGTCTTCGAGCAAATAAAGAAAACCATTATGTGAGAAAATTAGAGTAATGATATTTGGGCACACCCAAAACAAATAGATTTACCTGTGTAAATCTATTTGTTCTCAAATGAAAAGCTTACTTACCCTAGATTATTTTGCAGTTCAATCAATGCCTGGGCCTTATTGTTGAAGTTGACACCTTTCAATATTTTATTTGGCGATGATGTTTCCTGCAACAAATCTAATCTTGTTTACATTTTGTGAAAGATTTATGTGCACATTTACTAAAACGGGGATTATTAAATAGGAAAATAAAAAGATAAAACAATGAGTGTCGATGCCTATTGTGCATCAATTTTCTTTGTTGTTGATGCTTGTTGTCCGTCGATCTTCTTTGTGAGGTCTGTCATTGTTGATGCCTATTGTCCATCGATCTACTTTGTGAGGTCTGTCACTAGCTTCTTCAACAACATTTCTACTTGGTTGTTCGACATATTCTCACTTTGAAAACTCTCAACATCCCTGAAATTGTATAAATTTGAACCCTAAGTAGGTCTAAATGATAAGAAAAAAATATTGCACATGCAAATAAATAGATGATAAATGGCTAGCTGAGTTGTTAAAATTGCTATAGTTGGCGTGCGTCTAACAAAATAAATTTATTAGTAAATTTTTTGTGCATAATCTTCAAATACCATAATTGTTGTATGAATAATATATAAAAAATAAATAGGTTTGTTGCAACCATTACAGGAGGTCGTGCATGCAAAATCATCATTTATTCTTGTCACCAATGCATGCATTGTTGGTAATTACATTTTTTTTTTATCGATTATTGAATTTAATATTATTGTTGCTCATTTGATTGGTAATATCAACATCGTCATTATTGTTGGGTTGTGCAGCCCAATCAATACTTGTAACGCCTCTACCATCAAATCTTCCCTCTCTTCTTTACAAAATGATTACAAAATCAGGAGATAGACCAAAACACCCCTAAATTAGTAATAATAAATTTACCTCTGAGACAAACTTGCTAACTGCCAGATCAATAATGTATGAGGAAGAGACGATGATATCGTAGGCCTCATCCACATGCTCTTTAATGTCATCTATGATATGAAAATATTTTGACACCTGTAACGTTAAATTTGGAGGGCCTTCTTGCTCACTTGTCAATCCATGCAATAGAATATAAGTTTCACAACCCTGTGCAACAATTTTCAACATTTAATACCAACCCAACATACAAATAAGATTTGTTTTTAAATCACAAATTCATTATATATATTTATATATACATGTATTGCAATTATGTAAATACGGGAGACCTGAATTATATCCATTAAAGGTTTTCCTATTCCTAGAATTTTATAGAGATCAAAATTTCTATTAATAGTTGATATAAAAGTTTCCAATTATATCCCAACATCCAATGTAGTTGAGTTCCTAAATATTATTCTCCTCCTCTTTTTCACCTCTGGCAATGGTTAAAAATCTTTACAATGAAACTAAAAAAAATGCAAAAAAAATAGACATTCTATAATACTAAAAACCCAACCTGAACAAAAAAGTGATGAAAGTGAAGACGTAGCAACCCGACGGCCTCAGTAATATCCTTCTTTAAATAAAAAATGATTTTTTTATGGATAACCGATGCTAGTTCGAGGTAGGTGCATGAAAGCCCATTTACCAATTGAGGTTTCTCATTCAAATTCAAAATATTCTCTTCTTCAGCACAACCAAGTGAAAAGAAGAGGGAGAAACACAAAAAGACCAAATAAAACGTATTCATTGGAAAAATAATATAGCACTTTATTTTCTCTGAGAATAAGCGGTCGTGTTGTGAAACAGAAATGTGAAATTCACAAATCAAACAATACAACGCTTTATTTATTAATGGCAGGCGTTTGGGTGATGCATGGTATTCTTGTCAGTTACGTTTGCCTTTCTTTTTTATGTACTCAGGTCTTTTGATCCCCTGTTGTGACTGATAGAATGCCTCTCAGCGTAATAAAAATTTCCAACTCAATACACATAGTTGCAAACAATTAAGAATACAAACTATTAAAGAAAATATATTTTTTTTGATACATCAGAGTTTTTACCAGTGCTTCAACATCACCCTAAGACAACCAGACTCCATAAAACCTTCACAGATACTTCGAGCATGATGATAAAATTTTCAAAATTTACAATTCCACTAATGAAACCAAAAAACCCCAACTCGAGCAAACCACATCAACTCTATCAACTACTGTAAATTTCAAAAAACCACAAAACCTAACAAATTACAGGAACCCATTTAGCTTTGCAAAGGACTTGAAGTCCCAGATCCAATCGAAGCCTCCGACCGCCATTAAACCAAGCTTTTTCTTTAGGTACTCCACTGCAACAAAAATAATCATCCGATGATGCATGAGAGCCATCCTGCTCAGGTCCAAGAGAAATGGATAAAACTTCACTACCTCGTCGGTTTCCCGCAAGAGCTTCAAATCATCTAGACGTGGGATCTCAGTGCCTAAAATTGCTGACTTCAGAACCTCCTCCACACCACCTACCAAACCCTTCCTGAACAGCCTCACCAACAACTCCTTCGCCTTTGGCTTAGGGACACAACTGTCAAGTAGAGAGGCCAAAAATCTCGAGGAGACATGCGCATTATCCCTCCCATACTCCTTGCGCTCAAGGTGACCAATTTCTAGAATCATTTTAACTGTCACCACTGTGAGAGGGTCGATGTTGAGTAGAATCTTCTTCAACCTTTGGTCCTTTATCTCTCAAAACGTTGCTTGCCTCGATTCGCCTTTAGAGAGGTTGGAGTGTCTGCTCTAAACCACGTCACACCCTCCATCGAGACTTCTATGATAAAATTCGAGTGCCTAACCATTGTCACCCACATATGACACCAAAATTTGAGCTATGGCCACCAACCAACCCACCACTGTTAACACAACGACAATCACCAAGAGTGCGTTAATACTCTGTACATACCATCACCTCCACACATTAATAGATCCTGCACATGCCTAGCAATGTTTACATCACACGAACGAGGAATCATTACCAAGTAAGCAAGCTATCCTTGCAACATAAATTTTGTCCTACAAATCCTTCATCGTGAATGAAGCCTTCATTAAAGAACACGCTTAAACTGACATCCTTCAAAGCATGTACTCGACTTGAGTGACCTCTCCACCCTATCACTCTTCAAAGCCTCCAACTTCCACCTTTTCTTTAAGTACCCCTACGTGGATGCCATGCACCCCAACCCGTTAGAAGCCCTTCGCTAGCTTGGAGGGCCGCCCTCCCAACTTCCCACTAAACTTTACATCATAGAATTGCCAATCACTTTTCTATCAGGGCCAACCACACCCATATTAGACAGGAGATCAACATCTGCATTCCCTTCCCTTAATATATGATTGATCATTACTTGATCAAAACCTTCCAACAATTCTAGATCCACCTCTAGCTTCTCTCCTAGCTTCCAATTCAAAATTTGTTTTTTCCTCAAAGCATTGATTACTAAAGAGGAGTCACCCTCAATGGCCACCTTCCTCACTTTCAATTCTCTGCATAAATTCACTCCAAGAATTAAAGCTTGAAATTTAGCTGCATTATTTGTCCCCTCAGGAAGAGTAGCCGCTAATGACCCCAAAACGGTCCCTTTGTTGTCCCTCATAATGCACCCCGCACCAGAAGGACCAGGATTGCCCTTGGAAGCTCCATCAAAGTTCAGTTTTGCCCAACCCAGATCCGGAGGGAACCAGGCCACCTTACTATGCTCTTCTGTCGTCGCCACACCCCTCGAGCCTACAAAAGTAGGAGCCTTAAGACCACACCAATTCTTCAACATCAGATAATCCCAAACCGAGAAGTTGCGCCCTTTAGTGTTCATCTCTTCCAACCTTGCATTAAAGCATTCCACTATACAAGCCTCTATTTTTCTTTGCAATCTAGGGATTGAAATTTCCTTATCCTAGAAAATCCTCCTGTTCTACTCCTTCCACACTTCCCATAAGGTGATTGAAGGAATCATTAGCCATAGATCTCCTAACAAAGAATACTTTAAAGGGGATGGCCAAGAATTTAGCAATGCTAACAGCTTGTTGGGGAATATTGTTTTCCACTATTTCCTTTGCACCTTTACACAAAGGGCACCTAGATGGTCTGTGAAAACCTAGCTTTGCAAACTTGTCCCTGGTCAGCACCCTACCCTAAGCCGCTGACTAGGTAAAAATACCAGCCTTGGGAAGGCAAGCCTTATTCCAGTACAATTGATTCGGTAAACTTGACTCAAAATCACCTGAAGAAGCAAGAATAGTATAGCCTACTTTTGTAGAATATTCCCCCTTTGCTGAAGCATTCCACCGAATTCTATCCCTGCCCTGTCTCCCCAATACACATCTCCCATTCATAACCTTCTCAAAGGCTTCGACATCTTGCTCTTCCAGCCCCAACTGTCTAGGAGACTTCCACCAATAGCAACCATCCTTAAGACAAGAAAGATCTTTGAAGAAATCCCTTACCTTATCACCCCACACCTACTTAGTTATTTCCCTAACCCAGGAAAGAGAAGGATCCTCTGCTAGGATGGGAAAGCCTTCCCAAGAATCCTCCCAGAAAAGCACTTCCCTACCATCTTTCACCTCCCAGGTTAAGTAATCCAAAATGAGTTCTCTGGAACTTTTAATGAAATTCCAAATGCGAGAACCACTAGGAAGAGATCTAGCCTTCAGGAAACAATTATCTTCATTGTCCAGATATTTGGCCCTCACAATTTTAACCCACTTTAACTCTGGATGAGTATGTATAGACCAAGCCAATTTTGCCCCAAGGGCCTTATTTTGCAAAAGCAGATTTTTCAACCCCACCCCAGCTTCTTCCCTCCTTTCACACACTTTCTGCCACTTAATTAATGGAAACTTCTTCTGATCCACACTACCTTTCCAAAATAAATCTTTCATTGATCTATTTAGGGATTTACTCACACCCACCGACATTGGCAAGCAAGAAATCATGTATATGGGAAGCGCGACAATGACAAATTTTAGCATTGTCAGTTTTCTAGCCCAAGACAACCAACGACTCTTCCATGAAGAAAGTTTTTCTTTTACCTTTTCAGTCAAAGCATTCCAAGTACCTCCATGTTGAATTCCTTTAGCTAACGGGAGTCCCAAATATTTGCATGGCAACTACCCAAAGAAAATAATATTTTAATATAAATTAGTATATCAATTTTTAAAAAATCTACATAAAAGAGATATCATTCTTAAGATTGTTTATTTTTAGCAGAAGGCGTTTCCTTATTTGAGCTTTCAAAGCTTATTTTTCCTGTGAATGGTGGAAAAAGAAGGATAGGCCTTGGTTGACAGCACGAAACCATTGCCAGCCATTGATTCACATGAACAGTTTCGTAGAGCACAACATTCATTACGGGGAAACAATTTTTTTTAAAAGTAGCAATAAAGATAATTTTTGATTCTTTTTCTACTTTCCTCACTGCTATTGGTTTCGTTCCTTCAAACTTACCTCTGTATTGACCTTTCACTTCTCTAATTTGGCAAGCTAGAGTATGAAAATAAGGTTTTTAAATTAAAATTATGGCCAAGATCCTAATAATGAACACATTTAAGTTTTATTAAAATGAAAAAATTAGGGCCACATTTAGGTTTTAACATTACGACATAATTAATATATAATGTATATTTTATACAATAAATAAAATGAAAATTACAACCAAAATCTTAATAATGAGGACATTTAGGCTTTAACATTACAACATAATTAATATATAATGTATATTTTATATAATATTTAAAATAAATTATAAATAATATGATTATACTATCTAATTATTATATATATTATATTCTTTAACAAAATTATTATATATATATAAATAAATTAATAATTATTATATTTTTTAATAATAGAAAAATAAAAATATAATGTATATATAATGTATATTTTACAGAATAAATAAAATGAAAATTACTCCAAGATCTTAATAATGAGCACATTTAGGTTTTAACATTATGACATAATTAATATATAATGTATATTTTATATAATAAAAAATAAATTATAAATAATATGATTGTACTATCTAATTATTATATATATTATATTCTTTAAAAAATTTATTTTAACATGACCGGCAGCGCTGGCGCGACAAGCCCTCCGGTACCACAAGGGTGGGGGAGACTAGACCTCATGACCAACCTCCTACAACATGAAAGATTTAGCCAACCGAGCTAGGGCCCCAACCCTTTGATACATATGCATAAATTAATAGTATAATAAATTCAAATAATATTATAATATAATATCATATAAATATCATATATTAAATATTAATATAAATATAGTATAATATAATAAAAAATACAATATAATATAATATAATAACAATAATATAATAATATAATACTAAAATTAATAATATTTTATTAATAATATACTATTAAAGATAATAATAATTTACTAAGTATAATATTTAAAAAATTATATTAATAATAATATAATAGTGGAAATAGTGGGTGGATAGGCGAACAACTTGCCACGCTGGTGGTAGCAAGTCTGTCTTGAGAGGCGAGGCAGTGGCAGTGGTGAGGTGGAAGGGTAAGATGGCAGCCACATCATCTTTTATTAAGGATGGTTTGTTTTGTATTGCTTGTTGTTGCAATCCCGGGCCAGGTAGCATGGTGGGCAAAGGATGCCCTATATTTTTTGGTTGGCCTTGGTTTGGTCTCCCTAGTTGGTGGTCACCATTGCAAATGCATGCACTCCTTTTTTGGCAATATAATATAATCAATCTTACGAAGCAAAAAAATATAATAGTGAAAATAATTTAATAATAAGAATAATATAATATTATAATAATAAGAATCATATAATATTATAATAATTAGAATAATATAATATTATAATAATTAGAATTTAATATAATATTATAATAATTAGAATAATATACTATTATAATAATTAGAATAATATAATAGTTTAAATATTAATAATATGTTTTGATTATAAAGGAAAAAAGGTTTTGAAGGGACCCAAAACCCTTTACAACTTTAGGCACAAAATGTTGCTCAAAAGATACAACACTAGACAGTCAGTAGCATCCAAGAACCCAAAAACTACAAAAGATACAAACAGCTGCTCAAAAGATAAACAAAGAATACCAGCAACCAAACAACAACAATCAACAATGGGAGAAGTAGAGCTAAACCACCTGTGCAACCTTCCAACCACCACGAGAAAACTTTACAAGGGATTGAGAGGAATGATTATGCTTAGGAAGACCTCTCTTCCTTCTTTGTACAACCATCCAAGAAACATCATCCTCCAAAGGATTAGAGAAAGGGGAAGACAGAGGACAAGCCACCAAAGGAAAAAAAGGAAGAGCACCAATAATGTCACTCCCACAACCAACATTCGCAACATGAGTTGCAGATAAACTAGCAATCACAACACCATCAACAGAATCATCAACAACAACAACAAAATCATCAGCAACAATAGTAGCAACCTCACCAGTCGTAGCAACAACTGTAGACAAACCAACTGCATTAGTAGCAACTGCAGACGAACCAACAACTATAGATGAACCAACAACATCAACAAAACCAGAAGCCCCAACAACAATTGCAGAAGACCCAACAACAACAATGGAAGGCAACTGAGAACCATCAACAAGAGAAGCCACGACTTTAGTGGCCAAGACATCATCCCCAGAATCATCCCTAGAATCATCGTCCAAAGATTCATCCACAGTAAGATGCTCATGGAGAGTGTCTTTCCACCAAGTAGCATAACTCCGACAAGATTTCTGACAGTTAGCAGCGAAATGACCTGTAGAGAAGCATCTCCTACAACGGAAAGGAAGACCTTCCTAATCAAGAATCTGAGACCATGGTCTAGCCCCCACCATCAAAATGACCTCCCCAGGTAAATCTTTTGAGGTATCAACGTCCACAAGAATGCAGACAAAAGTAGGATGATCATAGATAAGAGAAGACGAATCAACCATAATAAACCTATTAATAGCATTTCCAATAGACTCAAAGCAAGGAGTCCAAAATTGAAGAGGCAGATTAGGAAGTCTCACCCAAGTAGGAACAACACTAATAGATTCAGAAAGAGGGTTGAAAGAAGGAAACCAAGGCCGAAGAGAAAGCGAGTGCTTTCCCCACACCCAAACACCCCCTTCCAACACCTGAGCCCTATCCTCCTCAGATTGATAAAAATATTAATAATAATATATTAATAAAAATATAGCACTATAATAGTAAATATATAACAAAAAAAATATTAATATAATAATACTATTATATAATAAAATGTATAACAATAATAATAATATAATACTAACAATATATAATACTTATTTGATTTCTACCCTTATCCTAAAAATTGACCCATAATCCAAACCCATTCAATTAGCAATATGATATAATACAATATAATAAACCATAATACATTATATAATATAATTTAAATATAATTAAATAAATATAATATAATATAATACCTAATCCAATCATTAATATAATAATAATGTAACATAATCCAAACTTGATATATTAATAAAATAATAATATAATAGTAAATACATAAAAATAAAAGAAAATATAATAATATTATTATATAATACAAATCTAAAACAAGTGCCACGTAGTCGCTAGTACTTTCCTAAATAGTATTGTAATTATTGTTTTTTAGATTTGATAAAAATTAAATGCAAGTTTTGTTAATTATAGTATTTTAGTATTGTTAATTAGTTATTTTAATGACCTAATTCTAACTCTAACCCTATTCCTAACTCTAACCCTAACTATGATTGTAAGACTATCCATAACTATAAACCTATTTTCTATCACCACCTTTTAAATAAATAACATATTTAATAAATGTTATATTACGAATTATTCTATATAAAATAAATTTTATAAATAAAATAAATATAATATATACTAAAAATCATTAAAAGTTAGATATTAGCAATGTTTCTTCTCTTATTATTAATATAGAATTATTATATATGATTGTAGAAATGACTTAAGAAGAGTTAAGTGGTGGGAGAGGGTAGGGAGGGAGGAGATTGAAAAATGAAGTAAAAGTGAAAATAGGCAAAAAAAATGATGAAGACATAACAAAAGAATGAATAATATAATAATATTATATAAACAAATAAATAGATCATAAAAAGTATGATATTGCTATCAGGATTCAACCGTGTAGTTTCGAGTCAAACTCATTGACCCATGTTTCATGAGTAGTGGTTCAACAAGAACCCATCTCTCATGATATCGAATGGTCCACTTAGCACTCATTGCATCTAGGTGATGCTCAGGAGGTGAAGCAGGGTCAGTCTGGGAGGTCACCCATCCCAATGCTGCTCTAGCTCACGGATGGACTAGTGCTTCACCTCTGTGAGCATCACCTAGATGCAATGAGTGCTAAGTGGACCATTCGATATCATGAGAGATGGGTTCTTGTTGAACCACTACTTATGAAACATGGGTCAATGAGTTTGACTCGAAACTACACGGTTGAATCCTCATAGCAATATCATAATTTGACACGCTGTGGAAAAATACCTCCTACTTATCTATCGATCATAAAAAGGTTAAAGTTAAATGTGTGAAACAGTGAATAAATAAATCTAAGAGAATTATAAAGATGAATTATATAACAAAATGATTGAGGAACAATTACCAAAATTATTAAAAGAAAAAAAAATGAGATTATATATAAAATATAAATTGGAAAATTAAATAAATGATTCAATTAAAATAAAAAAATAGATGGTTAAAAATCATAATAATTTATTTAATATATATTAATATATAAATATAGATTAAAGGAGAACCTACAAAATAAAAATATATATTAATATAAATTAATATATTACCTACACAATGTAGATTAACTTATTTACCTACAAAATATTACCTTCAATAACATAAGATATAAATAGAAATAATATATATAAATTAATATTATCTATATATTAAAATAGGTTGTATATTATATATAATAAAGACCTAAAATAATATAGGTTATCTTATACCATACATACCAAACATATTAGTCTAATGGAAAGAATAATACAATTTTTTAAATTTTATTTTATTAATTTTAATAGTGTGAATCCAAATCTGTATAAAATAGTTAATTGTTTTTGTAGGATTTTCTTTAATAAAAAAATAACAATTACATACATAAAAAAAATCATTTTAAAGAAAATGTCAAAATAAGTAATATTTATTTATTTTAGAAAGATTTAATGAAATGATTTGTAAAGCAAAAAATGAAAATCATTCTTTAAAAAAATGTTTACCTTGCTTTTCCTACAAATCCGCCAATAACACACATAACTTTTTAATCAATTATATGCACAAGAAATATTTTTTATAATTTGTAAAGTTAAATGTTGTACAAGTTGACTTTACAAAATTGAATTTTATTTTAATTTTTTTTAAATATTGTTTTTGGTTGGTTGAAAACTAAATTATTAATAACTAGTTAACTAAAAAAAGCCAAACTCATTACAATAGTAGTACTATGCCAATGGCAAGTACTAATAATAGTAATAATATAATATTGATAATAATACTAATAAAAATATTAATAACAATAATATATCAACAAAATCATTTCTTAAATGAGCAACCAATTTTATCTTATGTATTGCACAAATGTATGCAAAAAAATAAATCATTTTTTTCCTAATAAACCATTGTTTCCAAAACTTAGGTATACTAGTTTTATTTACTCAAAACTATTTAAGATTTTCTTATATTGTTAACTTTTTTATTTTAATTGAAGTGTTATTTTTATAGTTAAAATTATTTTACTTTTGTTTACTTAAGATTATTTTATTTTGAAATTATTTCATTTTATTACATTATTTTCTTTTATTTTTATTTGAAGTGTTATTTTACATTTGTCTAAAAAAATCAATGATTATATTTACTTAAAATTATTTTGTATTATTTACTTGAAAAAGTAATTTAAGTGAATTTATTTATTAAATAATTATTTTATTTATTTAGGAGTTATTTCAAACCATTTAAAATTATTTTATATTTATCTATTTAAAAGTTGTTTTAAAAAAATGGTTGGGTCTCTTATAGTTTTTGTTAACATCATTACATTCCACCCCTTGTTGCCACTATAGTTACCCTCTTGACATAATTAATAATTTTAAATATATAAAAAATAATAATTCAATATTAACTATTATTTATTTTTAATTATATTTTTGTTATGTCCATTAAATTTACTCAAAAAAATTTGAAGGGAATGCTTAGCAATTTTATATTACTTAAAAAAGTAAGTTTATATTTTCAAGTATTGTAAGCTTTAGTTAAAATTTTAATTTGTAGTTGGGTGATCCCACAATAGTGGTTTACACTTTTTGGGACATTCTATTTTTTGTTGAAATCACATATTTTTAGAAACTATAATGATTTAAGCCTTGAAAAGTTTCATTTAAAGGATTCCAATTAAAGAGTGTTTGATCAAACCACCTTATATCAAACCCCCTTGGATAGAACCCCGCTAGTTTTAAACCATACTTATAACGGAGTCTCCTTTACACCTATCAAAAT
Organism: Sequoia sempervirens; assembly: GCA_007258455.2. Taxonomy (NCBI): domain Eukaryota; kingdom Viridiplantae; phylum Streptophyta; class Pinopsida; order Cupressales; family Cupressaceae; genus Sequoia; species Sequoia sempervirens. The sequence continues at coordinate 58,151 of VDFB02262751.1, forward strand.
GCTGATAAAAAAATAATTTTGATTTTACTTTTTGGGGGATCAAATGAATTCATTTAAAATTTATATTTTGTAAGTATATAGTCCTTATTATAAGCTTCCCAAAAAGTATAATTTTAAATATATATTTAATTTGCTTATTATATTTATTTTTTATTTCTTGTGAATTTAGGTTTTCCACCAAAAATTAAGCTCTTTGTTTTGCACATGTGGAAAAATAGAAGATAATAAAAAAAATAAAAAATATATCAGTGCACTAGATATTGATGTCCCCGATCCAACAAAAAAAAGAAAATTGAATTTTGATACATACAAAAAAAGTTATGCTTTAGCCAATAAATCATGTCTGAATTGTAACTGGTTTGACTTTGAAACTTAATTAAGAAAAAAATATTCAATGAATTTCTCTAAGACCAATTGCATGCACTAGATATCATAGTTACGAATCTAAATTCAAAAAAAAAAGAATGTTATCCCTCATAGAAAAAAAGTTGTGTTATCCAGTAACATCACTCTTTAAAAATGGTGTTTACTATTAAAAACTAGTTTTCGAAGGAGATGAAAAAAGAAGTGCAATATGATTCCAAAAATTTTGAAAAAAATGTATTTAGAATTTACAGACAAAATGTCACAAATCACTAGTCTCCATCATCTTCAAATTCCTCATGGTTTAGCCGCTATAGGTGACTGAAAGTGAAGACTTAGTTAAAAAAAATTAGTTCAATATCCAGTTTGGCCAAAAATTGTAAACGAGTATTGTGGGATCACCCAATTCTAAGAGTTTACGATTGTAGAAGTAAGTGATTCTTTGTGATAACACAAAGCCATATAGTTAAGGACTCATTGCCACATGAATTTTGGATGGCTAGGAACAATTTGGAAACATTGTAGTATTGTTGCATCTATAAACAAGGAGGACATCCCTCATGCCTCACTCATCAACTATAGATTTTCACTCTTCTTAAAACCTTTGACACACATATAGTAACCAATTCCAATAGTCATCAACATATTACATCATGTGCATATCAAAGGAAGATATATGAAAACATCATAAACAATGAATAATATATGATAAATATGTCACATAAATGAATGAAAACATCAAATTTATCAATTGGAGGAACCCAAGTCAAATAGGAAAAACTCTAGCAAAAATTTAGTTATAAGCTCCCAAATCTTATGTAACAAATTATTACATATGGGAACAATGTCACAATGGGGAAATTGAGCTACAATAATGTTTTAAAAGATCCAAATGCACCTACAATACCACTATCACCCTGTAAACCTTACAACCACACTTATCACAATCAAGAGATGGATAAAAACCACAGTTCCAATAAGAGATAACCTCCATCATATCATGGACCAAATATATATGACCTTCCTTCACTGTTCTAACCATATAACATATAAGATCAAGCATATAAAAAGTGAGTCCAATTGACAAAACTATTTCCCTTCCACTTTCTATGCACACTACGATGCTTTCACTATCTCTACAAGTGAAATTTTTGTTTTCATTTCTTTTCCAACAATAATTTGCATTTACACTACGGTAGAATGAATTCGCCCTATTAAGTAACAAATTTTTCACATGTGGCAAAAGTGATGAATTCATCACAAAATCTTGTTTGCTTACTTTGAAGGTTTGTAGCCTATCTTTGGAAATTCTTAAGATGCTTTAGATAATATCAATCAACCATATGATGCCATCACATCTTGTTGTAATATATAATACATCATTTTACAAGGAAATCAAACTCCTAACCCCATGACAACTCTTCACATACATAGAATACCATGACCTAAATGGTCCACTACACTTTGACCCATCTTTATGGATCACTTCTTTCTAGTGCACTCATCACCAAGGAGTTAGGTTCTATATTTTATGATACTTTAGAATGGATGGATGCAATACCTGTACCTATTTATATTTTTACCTTTAAACTTGACCGAATCACTTCTCTAGCCTGCAATGTGTTAGGGCCAATCTTGGACAACTTTTGAAAATGTAGTATGATAAATACATTTTAAACATGGGAGGTTGCCTCTCTTCCTTGGGATTATGTTACATGTTATCTAAACAACTATATGTGTGTGTGGGGGGGGGAGGGGGGGTTAAGTGTAAGTTAATGATGGGCCAAATATTTGTACAATTGTTCAAAAAATCACTTGATAGAAAAAGTATCCTTTGGATTATGGAAAAATGCTAAACTTTGTAGCTAGTGCCTTGGGATTCCCTTGGATTTAGGTTTAGTAGTCCCAAATTGACTAAAAACTTGCAAACACGTACTTAGTGTTATTCTAAAATTTTATTTGACTTTGGCCTTGAATTTGCATGACTTATCATTTAGAACATGATTTGATAAAATCAAAAGAGTTTAGATAGGAAACTCTCAACATCAAGGAAATATATTGTATTCCTCATTACAATCTTATTACATAATTAATAATTAGTTTGTAACACCTCTCTAATCTCAGGCTGGTAAGGTAGCATTCTGATTTTGATTTGATATTTTAAAATGTTAAATGTTATTATAATAAGATTAGACATTGATGGTTATATGAAAGGTTATCATGTTTAGCTATTATTCTGGATTACATGCTTATATGTTTATATATTGTTATTATTGCTTATGTATGATTATGGATAGGAAAGGGATGATGTCGTAACACTCATATTTGAGAGGCTTACGATATCATGACTCCCTTCCTGATGATTGATGTTGTTTTGGACTATATGTATATGGACATGTGCTTTGACGTGTAATTGGAACTAATGTAGGTATTGAGTATCGACTCCGCCTGGATCCATAGGCCTAAACGTACTCATATTCCCTGATGGTGGTTACTGGAGGTAGTCACAGGCCAAATGTCCTCTACCCTCGCCCACTGTATCCTGTTAGAGTAGTGTTTTCCTTGTTGATGTCTTACCGTCCGGTTACCTAACAATAACGTCTGGAGCACCTTTCAGCCGTATGTTTCAGTGCACCTTTTAGTTGTATGTGGTTTACCAGTATGTTTTGTTGGGGTATTTTGTCTTGGTTTCTGTCAATCTTTAATGTGGATTATATATATATATTTATTTTGGTTGTCGATGTCTTGATGTGGTTCCTTTGACATCTTTTCGTGATTTTAAATATGACATTTTATAGTATTTTATTAATGGGAGATTTGAATGGTTTTATCCATGAGATTTTAAAATATGTTATTTTAAATGATTTTATTAATCCTTTTTAAGGAGCTTTATGTATTTTAACATTTGGATATAAATTATTATTATTTTTTATGAAAGAAGGAATGTTGGCTTTTTAGTGATTTTAATTAATTGTATTGGGGAGCTTTAGAAGCTTGTTTAATTAAATGTTTTATTTTATTGTGTGGAGGAGTGGAGTTAAAATAAAATAAGGGGCAGCCTTGTTTTGGAGATAGATATTTTATTTTTTATTTTGGGGGGGGAAAGTCATTCTTTTGGGGAGAGAAGAAAATTTTTGTTTTGGGGAAAGAGTAGAAAACCCCACAATTTGGGAAGCTGAGTTGGGGAAAAATCATGGATAATTTTCAAGAAGAAATTTGTGGGCAGTGGCTCCGGAGGTTCAGCATGGCTATGTTGTCTTGCTGCTTCGTTTTGGAATCTCGTCATGCCTTGCTAAAAGAGCATTTCTTCATTTCATATTTGGGCAGATTTGAAGTATTCTTCTGTGTCTTTCTTGAATTTCTGAGTTATAAATGTATGCATGAGTGCATATTTAACTATTTTGGGAATCTTGGCTGCTCTGGGTGTTGTCATGCCATTTTGGTTGTTGGGTTTTCTTTTTAGCCAGGTTATGAAAATTATTTTGGGGAAAGATTGAATGTTTTCTAAATCTGTACAAATTTCCTAGTTTAAACTCAAATCCAACTATGAGATTTACATCATCCAAATCTCAACTGGGTTGGAGTCCAAAATGGATTTTAAATACTTTCTTTTGTTACCAAATTTTGTGCCGCCTAGTAAAATGTTTTTTATTACTGCTCATTATCCCCTTGCTAAAAACGAATTTCAAGGTGGATTTCATGTAGAAATGCCAAGATCTCAACTGGGTCTTTGGCAAACTTTAATTCTGTGCACCTTCATTTTTGGTCAAATTTGTGCCTATTGTTAAAATGATGTTTTTATTTGCTGCTCTTTAACTATCTGTTAGAAAAGTAAAATAAAATTGGATTCCATTTAGAATTGTTCATATTTCAAATGGGTTGTTGTCCGATTTTTAGTCTGGACAACTTCATATTTTCATGTTTTTCTTGCCCAACTTGACAAAAAAACTTTTTTTAGAACAACAGTTCATTTTTTGTCCTAAACTCAAAAATTGAAGGTGGATTCCAACTTGAAATGCCAAAATCTGAACTGGGCCGGGCTTAGAATTTTAATCCGAGTACTTTGAATTTTTATGTAATTTTATGCCTCTTTTTCATATTGAATTTCAACTAATAAATGTGTCTTTTTACAACAATATTAGCTTGGTTGTTTTAAATGGTTTATGCGATAGAAAATTGTGGCCATTCCTTTTGCTTCATGTTTGCTATGGATTCATCATTTGGTTAAACGAGAAGGCCTATCCATCTGCAGGGCGTTGAGTTATCCATCTATAGGGCGTTGATACGGGCATGATTGAGTCTCATCGTCTGTATGAGAGGTGTACCTAGTTCCGTGTGGTGCCATCCCTTTGAACACACATAATAATATTCTATCATGTCTACACTCTAGTACCTATACCTCAGTAGTCATGAGTAGTACCTGACATGTCATTGTATGAGTATCTCATGTTGTGATATTGACTTTAATGCATTGTATTCTAGGTTTTCTCTGTGTTTGATGTGAGTGTTGGCCATATGTTACCCTTGCCTTGTCTTTTCTGCTTGGGCCTTGTGACTGCCTCTGAGCATAGTGGGGTGGCCTCTTTTGAGTCCACATGGTAGGGAGGCGTTGCCACTGCCATTGGGGACCGGCGTACAAGTTATTGGAGCACCAGTTGGAGTCATCTCCTCTTCTATAATTATCTTATCAAATGATGTATTTTATTCATGACAATGCTATTGTATTCATACTTATTCTTTTATGCACATTGTACTCTCTCTTGAGAGAGAAAGTAATCATAAATTTAATGAGAAGATATGTGATGATTATGTTTGACTTACGAGTTCCGGTGTTGGTATCAGACTTGCATGTACTATGATAATTCTTTTATGGATTTCTTTTCTTATTTTCATGCAAAATTAGAAGCTTTGGCTGTATATTTTTCTTCTTGCTATAGTCTTCTAAAGTTCTGGAGCAATGCCGCCTTTTGTTAATGTTTTGTGTTGTTGCAAAAGTTTTGGAGCAACGCCGCCTTCTGTTTGTTGTTTTGTATCACTGCTGCAAAGTTCCAGAGCATCGACGTAGGATGTTCCAGAGTAGAGGTTCCGGAGCAGGAAGTTCTAGAGCAGCAGGAAGTTCCGGAGCAGAGGTCCTGGAGCAGGAAGTTCCAAAGTAGCAGCAAGTTCCGGAGCAGTAGGTTTCAAAGCCGTTGGTTTCGTAGCTGGAACTTCCATAGCTGGATGTTTCGTAGCTGAAAGTTTCATAGTAGGAAGTTCCAGAGCAAAGTTTTTAGAGCTATTGTGTTTGCTCCTATTTGGATTTTCTCTGGAGGGTGGATTAGTTCTCTCCTTTGGGTTGTGTATGGCCATGCTTGGCCATATTTGTTGTCATTATATCGTTTTGGAAACTACTTTTTGTGTAAGTTATTCTTTATGTTATCAAAAAAAAATTATCTAGTCCTCTTTTGGCTCTTACCCTTCGAGGTTGCGTAGCGGGATGTTACATAGTTTATAGAAATAGTATATATATATCAAGAAAAAGACTCATAATTTTGAATCCATGTATCATTTCTTATAACTGAAAGTTTGAGCACACTTTACTCTTTGCATTGCTTACACTTTTTTAAATTTCATTTTTTTTACCAAGTTAGTCCTAGTAGAAAAATGATCATTAATGTTTTAAAAAAATTGCACTTAAAATTAATACTTATTTATTTATTTATGAAAAAAAATTAAATTTTATTTGGCACATCTTACATACAAATGAGATTTATAAAAAATATTACTTTTTACTCAAAAAGGATTAGATGGAATAATCACTATTCTTTATGTTTAGTTAAAAATTTAAGTAGTGCCTCTTTCAAATATGCAATTTTCACCAAAATAAATAGAACTATTTCAAAAAATAGTATCATATAAACTACATTCAAAATAACATAACTTTTATATCACTGCCTTTGTTTGAGATTTTATGGATAAGTCCTTGAATTTGTTGCGCGTAATTACATTATGCCTATCTTCTAGCATTTCCATTGCTACTTAGGATGTTGATTGTTCCATCATTAGCTTGCACAATCCATATATGCAAAGTCAATAACCTATGGAGAAGTTTATTAAAGATCTTTATCTAGAAAAGGGAGAGTGAATTAAAACATAATTGAGAGATAGTTAGTATTTGATCTATAGGTTATGATAGTGTTGTAAGGATTAAAGTATTGAATATATAACCAAAAACCTTGATATAAATCTGAATTTAAATAGAAGTTATAATTTCTACGTGTATTCTTGAGTCTATGTTGGTGTTAAATGAAATATTTATTTATGTTTTCTATAATGCAAATAGTTCTATATTTTAAGGATGCAATTATGGGCATATCTTATCTAAGATCTCCATCCTTTATTACATCAAGTGGCATTATAGTGGATTATTTTTTTGTGAGTGTGATCCAAACATAGTCACATATACATGTACATGTGCATATCTTGCACACTCATCTCCACTTAATGACACCATGCAATCCCAACATTAAATCTACACACTACTATACTACATAGCACAACTCTTTACATCATTGCAACTCCACACACTAATTTGAGCATAACTTTTGTGTATCTTTCCATAACACAACTCACATTCATAACATAAACTTATATATATATGAGTGCACATGCATTTAATTAGTGATGATTAGTTTGGAAACATATTTTTTAGACACATGTTCTTGCCTGAATAACATCATCATACCAAATAATTGGCACCATATAGGTTTGGCACCCAAGATCATCCTATATTATGCTACAAATAGAGTCATATGGATTTAACATCTAACATACTCCTTTCCACATGGAAAGAAAACTATATACACATGACACTTATCAACATATTGTCAAGGGACCAATTGAAGGTCACTTGTATAAATACATTCATACAAGGTATAACAAAAGAAGTCCCAAACAAAAAGCTATCGTGTATATAACAATGCATTAATCTAATTTCATGTAATGCATTTACATTGCAAGTATTTCACTTATCTTGAATGTACATTCTAAATTTTTATGTGCATATTCTACAAATACTATAGGTTATATACTAATTTATAGGCTTTTTCAAAATCCATTTAAGAATTATATCATTGCTATCAAAGTTTCATTTTTTATTTTCATGCTTGTTCAAACGTGCTCACAATACTAGCAAAAATATTGTGCTCCTAGCTCAAAATTTGAGAATTCTTGTGAATACAAAGAATAAATAATAATGATAGATGTATGCACACCTAAAGTTTAAACAAACATACAACATATACTCAATGAAACCTTAGAAACACAATGATAGGAACTCTTTGGATAGTTCCATAATTTTATGATTCAAATTGGACCAGTACTCATGCATTATGAACATCCAACAATTGTGCATCATCACAATCCTTTTAGGTATAGGTCAACCTTGAAATTCTAGTGTTTGAAGGAAAAATTGATGCCTAGTGTTGAACAACTAGATTTAATAGTTTAAATCATACTTCTCTACCAAAAAAATTAAGAACACTAAGAATATTTCTCTATAACACTAAAAATGTCTATCTCAATGCATCATTGGTGGTAGGAAACCAATGTATAGTGTGATATGGAGCACAATACAATTAAGAATTGGATCATCTTTCTTAGTTCTTTATTGTATGCATATTATTCCCTTATGCATTGATGATGAATAATTGAAGTTTCAATAATTGGAGCAATGTAAAGACCAAACTATGAAATATAAATAAAAACTAATAAGTTTCATGAATCTAGTACTCTATGCACTTATATAAGGATATGCTAAAATCTTTAAGTACCAAGTATATTAATGGAAATTATCACCTCTCATCCATGTTAAGATGTAATTCCTTACATTAGATAATTTGGCCTAAGACAATTCACCATATATCCAAAATCAAGGCCAAGGAGAAGGTGAAGCAAAAATGACTCCCCATGCAAAATAAAACCTATGTAAGAGACCTCAAAAAACTACACACAACACTAGAACACATGAGTGGAAAAGACACATTAGAAATTTTGACTATCATCACCAAACTCTAAAACTCCCAAAAAATACACTATATAGGGATTGAGGGAGGTGGTCAAAAGATTCATAAAGGTGTAAATACCCACTCCATATTGCACAATAACTCTAACAAGCATTATCAAAAAAATATTATTGCTTAGGTAGAATCATGTCCTAAGGATAGCGAGGAAAATAATCAAGAGAAATTATTGCTTAGGTAGAATCATGTCCTAAGGATAGCGAGGAAAATAATCAAGAGAAATAATGTCTTAATCCAATGACTCTAGCATGTAGTTGTAGTGGTTTACACTTTTTGGCCAAACTTGACATTGATCTGAATTTTTTTAACTAAATCTTCACTTTCAAGCACCTTTAACTGCTAAACCATGATGAAGTTGAAGATGATGCAAACTAGTGATTTGTGACATTTTGTCTATAGATTATAAATATATATATTTTTAAATTTTTGGAATCAAATTGCATTTCTTTTTCCATCTCCTTCAAAAATTAGTTTTTAACAGTAAACACCATTTTTAAAGAGTGACAAGTACTTGCTAACACATAACATTTTTTCTATGAAGGATAAATTATAATTTTTTCGAATTTAGATTTGTAACTATGATATCTAGTGCTTGCAATTGGTTTCATAGTGTTTTATTGAATATTTTTTTCTTAATTAAGTTTTGAAGTCAAACCAATTATAATTAATACATATGTTTACTTGCTAATGCATCAACTTTTTTTGTATGTATCAAAATTCATTTTTTTTGTTGGATCAAGGACATCAATATCAAGTGCATAGATATTTTTCAGAAGTTTTTTTTTGATAATCTACTATTTTTCTATATGTGCAGAACATAGAGCTTGATTTTTAGTGAAAATACTGCATTCATAAGAAATAAAAAGTAAATATTATAATCAAATTAAATATATTTAAAATTATACTTTTAGGGAAGCTTATAATAAGGACTACATACTTACAACAAAAAAAATTAAATGAATTCATTTGATCCCCCAAAAGGTAAATCAAAAGTGGTTTTTTATCAGCATTTTGATAGGTGTAAAGGAGACTCCATTATAGGTATGGTTTAAAACTAGCGAGGTTCTATCCAAGGGGGTTTGGTCTAAGGTGGTTTGATCAAACCCTCTTCAAATGAAATCCTTTAAATGGAACTTTTCAAGGGTTAAATCATTATATTTTCTAAAAATATGTGATTTCAACAAAAATTAGGATGTCCCAAAAAGTGTAAACTACTATTGTCTCAATCCAATGACTCTAGCATACACTTCATGAGAATGCAAGAATAAATTTAATATAAAGTGTTAGGTTAATGGAAAGTCTATCTATCATTATTAATAGTAGGATCCATAATAAAATCATCACATAAAACATCGTGCAATGCATTGGAGTCTCCACCATCACACATCGAATCCATACTCTTTGTGATGGCTTCAATAAGGCAAGGAGATACAAGTAATTCACCTATGCATAAAAGATTCACTTATGATGTCTCACCCATAGATGCATACAATATTTTTGTTATAAAATCCTTTGTATTGTTAGATGCACAAGACAACTGAGAGGGCGAGGGGGGGGGTGGTTGAATCAGTTGTATACTTAAAATATTCAAACCCTTAATATCTTTTCAAACCCTTGTCAACTATTAAATCCTTATCATGGATTAGCATAATGTAAACATATGAAACAATAATGCACACATAGGAACACAACACCAGATTTATGTGGAAAACCCAAGAAGGGAAAAACCACAGTGAGGATTAGCTCACATATATATGAATTGCAACACTGAATACAATTAGGCTCATTGCTTAGAAAAAGAAGGCTCATTGTCAAGTGGCTCACTGCCAAGAAGAAAGAAGAAAGAAGAGAACTATTACAAAGAGATTCACTATCTCAAAGAAACAAGAGAAATCCACCATTGAAAATATATGTCATCTGTAACCTTTGGCTCACTTCCTCCAACAACTTCAATCTAACAATGAAAATGTAGACCCTTCTGCTCACTACTTCAAATTCATAGGAATTAAGCTCACACTCATATCACCACACTTAATCAAATTCACATATTTTACACACCTTCTATAGATCTACACACATCTCCAACAATTCATCTTGTATTTATACCATCCACGACCTAAACAAACTTAATTAGGTCAGCCTTAATGAAACATATGCACTTAAAAAGTGCAACACCAAAATATGTCAACATAAAACACCTCCACGGGGAAAGAAGTGAAGGACGGCCACACCAAGGGCTAACTAGGACCCAAATCCACATCACCACACTACATAATACATCCACAATCCATGAGGTACCTCCGTAAATAGCGCTAGCACACTAGGTCAACCAAACCTAAACTAACATTACAAGCAACCACAAACATACTTTTGTAGGTCACGTGGACCACATAGCAACACTCCACAACATCCACACAACATCTTAGAATATTCCAACATGTTAGTGTAATTAATTAATTATTACATTAGCATAAGTTAACTTAGGTCATATATCATTTAGTCCTAGTAGGTTGCATCTTAAATAAATCATTTAATAATGGGGTAATGTCCCCTTCCATGTTTGTAGGGATAAGATTCCTTCTAGAAGATGAGTTGTCCTTCTAGAACTTATCTCAACATTTAATAATTTCCTAGTTAGTTAGGGTTCATGTTGTCACATGTTGTTAGATCGTGACACATGGCAACATCATCTTGCATCTTGCATCTCTCTCATGCCTATATAATTAGGCATTTTGTTCATTTGTAACATATCATATCATCAATATAGAATCTCTATTATGTATGCCTAGTTGCAACACTTTCTGTGTGGTTGATTATCTTTCCTGGCAAAGGTCCACCATTGAAGATTGCAGCTTCAGGGACCCTATGCATCCATAATCTCAACACAACATCATAAAAATATTATGTAATTATGCCACAACTACCTGAAACTGAGAACATCATAATTATGTGCAACCAGACACCTTGCCACAAAATACAACTTACTAACCAACTTGTGGAACACCTCAACCCCTGAAACCTCAAGGGAAGAAAGTTACAAACAATATAAGCATGTCCCAAAATCTGCAAGATAATAAACCTTATTGTGGAGAAATGTAGAGCAAGTTCTTTTCTCCTAGACAACCTTCTACACAGACAGACAAACTATCAAACACAACTTTCACTGCAGAATGATCCAAAAATTGAAAATCTGTATATAAAACCTCTGAACACCTCTAATCATCACATCCAAACCACACAAGCATATCTTCAACCATGAAGAAATGCATAGCACAACACTAAACACACCTATGTCACACTGCTCACTCTTTTATTCAAATTTTCTCAAAAGAACTTGGAAACCAAGTGAACCAACTGCATCAAAAATATTAAACAAACACTTATTCAACACATCTACAATATTTGCAACACTTTCCACACTAGGGTTGACATCAATATGACAACAAACCACAACATATCCATGTTATCAGCAATCTCCAACAATTTCCCCAACTATGACAACACCATCATCCTTCCAACAACTCCAACACACAATATCCATATTATTGACATCAATGAAATCACCAACATACTTGCAACATGTATATGATCACAAAGACATCTAAAATGTAAAACCACAATATTGGAGAATTCATGTTAACAAGATATACTTCAATCTATGTGAAATGTCACCATAGTCTAGAATCACTCTAGTTTTAGCAAAATAATTATACAAGATCATTGCAAACTCTTTGAAGTTTATGCTTTTGATGGTTAAGATAGATATAACTATACAACCAAGTACAAACACACTCTCACAATGCATAGTTTTATGCCTAGCCCATGGGTAAAAGTACAAAGTTGTGTCACACTTTATAAAAGAAATGGCCAACATTGATCCAACTTTTAAAATTGAATCACTAAAAAGTGGCATACATGTTTTGAAATTTGAAATGATGTAAACTAAGAAAATGTGTATTTTTTAATATATTTTATGTTTGTATTTTTTTTTTTTTAAATTAGAAAATTATTTTAAACTAGTTTTTAATAAATTAACACTATAATTTGTTGCTGAAAAATGAAGTTACATGAGACGTCAAACTTTTTATAGTAATTTTTTTTTTCTTTCAAATTTTTTGTGTGTTTATAATTTGAAACTTTAGTGCATGGATTTTTTTTTCCAATTTTGATAAATATATATTTTTAAATAAATATTAAAATGTGCGTATCAAAAAATAGTTGTTTCCATTCGACGTCAATTTTCATATTAAATTTTTATCTAAAATGGCAAAAAAAAATGATACCATCTTGATACATATTCTTTTATCTAGTGCATCATATTTTTTTCAAATTTTTTAATAAGTTTTAGTATTTTTCCTTGGCATGGTAATCAATATTTAGTGTTGATAATCTAATTTTAGTATTTAAATAAAAAATAAAAAATAAAAAATAATTAAACTATTAAAATAAATATATTTTGGAAAACTAAACTTATGGATCTACAAAAGGGTATTTTTATATTTAAAAAAAATGTTATTTACATAAGTAGGATTTGTTGAAACATCAAGTTTTTTAGATTTTTTTTTTTTTGGTAAATTGGCCTCAAAGTGGTCCTCCATATATTTTTAGCCAACAATTTTAGTTGAAAAAGTTATGGAAGTATCTAACTTAGCTATAATGAATCTTACTAGATCATATGTTTCACCAAAATTGATTTTTAATTAGAAATAATTAAATTTAGTTGTGCTGATAAGTTGGCCAAAAGTGTGACACAAATTTGTGTTTTTACCCCAATCTCATTAATATCTCAACATGGTACAACACTAGTATGAAAATTTATTCACCAATCAAGTGGGTCTTACCACATATTGCATAATACACACACATAATTGACTTAGTTCCTAGATTTCCTCTTCGAAATAGTTCCCCATATTTTAGGTCCATAGGGAAGAATGATGAATCTAGTGCCAAATTAAAGGTTGGATAAGATCTTCTCCTTGAAATAATCATATTATTATTGTGCCCAAGAAAGATGAGATATTGACTTTGCACTAACTATCATGCTCTCAACAAGAACTTAGTGAAGGATGTGTGTCCACTACCATAAATCGATGACCTCTTGGACTAGCTTCATAGGGTGTACCACTTCACCAAAATTAATCTTAAATCAATATTTCATTAGGTACCATATTATTTTCTATTCCTCTTCTTTCTTCTTCATTGTTGGATCTTGAATATGTACTAACGGTGGTATTAGATTCAAACCAATAACAATGGAAAGCATATGAAGTGAATTTGGTTTGTCAAAACTAAATTTGTCTTTCGTTGTCAATCTCTTTTCCTGTAAATGGCGTATGCATTGCTAGACTCTGATGTACGTGTGTTCATTGATAATATGTAGCCTGCATTGCGAGATAAAATTATTTTAATGAAATATAACTCTTTCACACATCTTTGCACTATTGTGCAAGATTATTAACAGACTATGAGCTAGTATGGGGGCTCTACCTTATCAAATCCCACTAATACCCAAGGTGGTGCCTCTTCTTCTCAAAACTATAAGAAAGTAAATATTTTTCCTCAAAGCATAGATCTTTTACAAAAAAATTTGAATCTTTAAATAACATAATGCAAAATTTGTTGAAAAATAATTTAATTCAGCTTCCTCCTATTTGAACTCCTCCAACCAACTAATCTCTTCTTTTTTCTTACGATCCAAAGGATTTTTCTATCAATTCCATTGGGTATAGGGACACTATATTGAGAGATGCATAAGTATTCAACATTTAATCAAATACCACATTTATTTGGGTACTAATCCAATTACTCAATGGCCCTACCAAGTTGAGCAAGTCTATTGTGAAGCCAAATCAAAACTTACAAATCTACACAAACCCTTAAGAATTTTTCCAATTTCATTGGCCTCAATTTTACTTTTGTTTAAACCTCCTTATTCTTTCAGAGATGTGGTGAGTATGGTGGATTCTCACCCTCAATCATCTTGGGAACATGACATTTTTTATCCCATCATCTTCTTCTCTTCTTCCAATATGCCTATTGGTATAGAGGATGGTCTTCTGTACATACTTACTCAATTCAACACGAAAACCATTAATGGGGTTCTTGTTGATCCTACCAACAAGGTCAATGTTAACATAGAGAAAATTATCTACATCAACCAATTATATCAAGAGAAGTATGATGATTCAAATTTATACATATGGACACATGATGGCATGACTCTTCCTACCATAGGTTCTATCACATTTTTGGTCTAGGTTGGACACAAGTGCCTTGATACCCTCTTCTCTATCATTCCCATGCTAGACCTCTTCCATGTGAATTTGGGAATTCTATGGCTAACTTACATGGAACTAGTCACCTTCATGGTTCATAAATGCCTAAATTTTTGTATGAAGGTGCAGTGCACACTATCTAGCATATTGAATACAATCCACTCTCATTTCATGGAGGATTTTCTCTAGACCATTTTTGGCCTTCACCTCTATGACCCATGTGACCTCGTGATGACCTTTTGCTCAAAGAATATTGAAAAATAAAAGAAATTCATTTAGATTCCTCTTCTTCAATGCTTTCTTCTTGTTCCCCTACGATCATTTCCCCTTTGGTCACGCAACCACTACAACCTACTTCTATTCCTACACCTACCTTTGCAATGACTAAGTATAAGAACTCATCATTGGGTTGAGATCTCATTCCCCCTAAGGTCTTATAGCCTCCAATGGTGCCTCATGGTCCTCTAAGTATAAGAACTCATCATTGGGTTGAGCTCTTTCATCCTCCCATGGTTCCTATTGTTCCCATAACTAACCCTTCGATAAGAAAGGGAAAGAAACTTGTAGATAGGAATCATTTTCCACACAAGTTGTACCTCACCCTCCAAAGTTGCCTTCAATTCCTCCACCTACCTCAAAGGTAGAAAGAGTAAAGGTACCCACGATGCAAGATCCACCATGTGCACCCCAAGTATCTTGTCCTTCCGTAGTTCAAAATATTCCTCTTATTTCATAAACAATAAATGTCTCACAATTTGAGCAAGAAGATCCCTCCCTTCCTCCTATGACTAGATTCGAATTCCATCACCGATGAAACCAACTTGCATGTGAACACAAGCATTGTCAACATACACTGGCTAGGGAGAAAGATACTATGGAGATGCTTGGAACTGAGTGTCTTCCACCATGTGACTACCTTTCAATCTTGTCCTGCCTTGATATCCTCCTTCTTCACCTCCTTTTTCTCCTACTACAACCCCTTTTGTCCCTTGTTGGGACCCATATGAACCTCACCCTAAAAGGGTGCAGGTTGTATTGGCTCTTTTGATGGATGTATCTCTCATATCTTAGTTTCTTGATATTCCTCCTTTCCTTGTTCCATTGGACATTCCAAAAACAACTGCCATTTCCAATGCCATCCTTTCCTTCATTGTTTCACCCTAGCACATATGTCATCAAACCCCTCATGACATTCACCATTCTGTTATCCCTCACCTGCATCCCAAAAGAAAACTTAAGCACTACCCCACTCCTCCATATCATAAAAAATCTAAATCCACCTTCTCCACTGCCCTTAAACTATTTTGTAGGAGTTTTTCTCATTGAGGAGGTTCCAACTTCTTTTGTTTCTATCCCTTCTCCTATCAAGGATGTAAGCAATGATATTCCTCTTGTTACTTATCTCGATAGAGATTCACTTGCATTCTCTCTAGAGGAGTTCCTGCTTGAATTCTTCATGGATATTTTAGTGTTGTCCTCAATCTTTGAAAGATCATTGACAATTGCCTCACAAGACATTCAAGAAGATGCTATACTTGCAACGAATTTCTTAGCTCTTGTTGTAGGTGAGACACCCAGTATTGCCCTAACCATTCTTCCTCTATAAGCTCATCCTCCCTCTCCATATGATTATGATTAGGGGAATGATATAATATTTGATGAGGAATTTTAGAGTAGTATCTTCATATCTATAGATTTTAGATATTTGGATGTTTATTTGTGCTTCTCTTCTTTATGATTTATGTTTGTTAATCTCTCCTAGAGGACCCATGATACCATTGTAGGTACATGGATATAGGAAAAATAAAATTGTTGTTAAATTCCTTTATTTGTATCTATATTCTTCTTTTTTTACTGTATTTTTTTTCAACTTTTTGGGAAGTGTTGAGGCATTTAGGCCTCTTCCATGTTGACTCCAATTTTTTACTTGTTTTCTTGTAAACTTCTTCCTTTGTACTTGTAGTTCCACAAGACTTAGGGAATGAAAACTTTATAGTTCCTTCCTCTCCTGATGCACATGATTATCTATTATACATCTATACTGACCCCAAGTTTGTGGATCCCTCAATGTGTGTGTCTCAAGTGATGTAGTATGTTTCATGTGACATCCCTATATTGAGCAATGTCATACTGAATGAGAATAGTGTTACATGTTTCATGTTGCAACATCATTGTAGGTGTTTTCTATGTTAATCATATTTCTCTCCCCCACTCTTTTTCTTAAAATTGGTTGCATTATTTATATCATGCAATCACTTTAAGGGGGACTCTCATTGCACACCTCACTTTTGTAATTTCTAGAGAATTGTTGGTCTTTGCAATGTTGGGAGAATATAAACCACCTACCATAATACAACGTACTAGACTATGGGTCCTCACATGTCCTTCCCATTTCCATGGTCATCTTACAACATAGTTTATAGTGTCCATGGTTGATCAAAAGCAATTTATGAATTCTAGCATAATGCAATTTGATAGCCCTACTTAGTATTCTTTCTAGCAACACATCACTAGAAAATACCTCTTTATACAAATCCTTAAGGATCTTCTGCTTTTCTCACTTCTTGAGTGTTTGTCTCTATATGTCTATTGTACATGAGTTTTCTTATTATGTTTTTCTTTTTTGTGTAGCTTCTTTTCTAGTTAGTGTATATTTATTAGCTAACACATTTGTTTGCATAACTTTTACATCGCCTTTGTGTCTTGTGAAAGATATTTTGGTTGTTTTGTATGTCTTCATCCTAGGAGCATATTCACCTCATTTGAAGAATATGCATCCTCTATAATATCCTTGGGTAAATTTTATAATTTTTTTATTTACTTTAGCATGCATATTTAGTGTAAAATCATATGTTTGGTAAAGTGGGAAAATAATTGTGTCAAAAATTGCATACCCTTGCAATTTCACACTGCATCAAGTCCTCACTTCAACTCTTTTATATAGAGTATCTCAATTACAAAATGTTATCTCTTGGATTTTGTATTTCTGGCATTTTCATGATGATCTAATCTTTTTGAGTTTGAATTTTCTAGGATGAGAGTGCAATGCATAAACATCTACATGATGTGCTAGTGTCTCATGAAAATTTGTGATTCTAGTGGATGTTTGTGTACTTTTTGTAGTCTCATTGACAATCAAGAAAGTTATGACTTTAAATGTGAGTATAAAAAATGTCCTAACTTAAAACTTACCATTTTGACTTCCAAGAAAGGATTTTTGACTTCTAGCTTTCATTTTGCAATTTTCCAAAAAGCTTTGTCACCTTGAAGCAATAAAATAGCAAGTTGTACAATCATACTAGCTCTTTCCATGTAATTTTCTTCAATCTTTTCAAGTGACATCTTTGTGGGATTGTAGTGGACAATATGAATAAGGTAAAAAAACTCTTATTGAGATTTTTTACAAGCTAGGAATTTAGTGTTTGAGAGTTTTTTTCTTGTAATATTGTTCCCTTTCTTCTTATTTATACTTTTTGTTTTTATTTACAAAATACTAAGTGCTAGCATAGTGTTTTCAAAATTTTATCTCTATTTCAATTACTCTCATTTTCAATTCAAAGCATTATCATTTTTCATTTTGAATGTTATCAAAATTCTAGGTAGTAGTGGAAATTGAAAAACTAAAACAAGGGTTTGACTTAAGCAAGCCCCTTAATAGCCACAAAAATAATTTTCTCCTCTTTTCTTTTTTATAGGTCTTTGTTGGAAAAGAAGTGTCATTCGGTGATATCCTCTTCAACCTTCCTTATTTTTTCTACACTTTGGTTTCTTCTTCATTCAAATATTGAAGTGGTTAGTTCGATGTTTTTCTCATTATCTTGGATTTCATATATTTTAAAATTGTCTTTCACATTTTGTAGATATAGGAAGTATGTCCATACTTGACAATACTTTTGATTTTGCATCTACAATATACAATAGTGCAACGCGAAGACATATGTGCAATGCATTCGTGTTTGAGGTAAAGGCTTCTAGAAAAGAACTCTAGGCTCTCAGTGATCAATATTTTCTATTTCTATTGATGAAAAGTTTTTTTTTTGTTAAAAGATATTTTCACTAGTTCATTATAATTAAGTACTTTGACTTGTAATTTTAAATTTTATATTTAATTCAAACATTTCATCAAAAGGATAATTAGAGTAGACTTAAGAGAAACTTAAGCTTCCAATTTATTCATGTAGATAGTGAAATTAGCTCTCAAAGGAGATTTGTTTGAAGTAGTTAATTTTTCACCCTCTACAACTACAAATCCATGACTATACATTTGAATTATAAAGTTTTTTCAAGCTATTATGTTTATTAAGGTTGATTATTCTGAACGAGTTGTGCTAGATTATGTCCACAACTTCTTTGAGATCTTAGAAGAGGAATTATGTCAACTACTATATCTATCTCTTATTTTAATTATAATATATATCTCTTCTTCTTCTTGACTTTGATCAAGTCTTTGAGCTTGCTATTGAACCTCTTGACCAATATCTTCTTCTTCATTGATCACTTGCTCTATTTGGTGGTATTGAAGTCTAGATTTTATATTCATCCAAGCTACCACATGGAAATCAACGATCATGTCGTATGTGTTACCAACTAACCGAGTACCTCCAACTTGCAGGACTAGAGTCATGTTACTCGACAGTCCCATGATTACTCATCTAAAAAGATTCTAGGAATAATAAGACAACTATCATAATTAAATAATTTTTTAATCCTTGACAGTCACCAAAAATTTGTTGGTTAACAATTTTTTTGCTACAATTCTTGTTTGAAAATGAGCCTAAAATGCCTAGTGAGTAGCAACAAATGAACCAACAGTTGAAGAAGTTGTTATTATTTAATAGTCTTCCTTTGTGCTTAGAGGGGAAACTCCCTCGTATGATGGAGTTTAAGGTTTTCGATTATTCTTTTTACCAAAAATTAGGAAAGGTAGAGATTAACTACAAAAAATAAATTTTAGGACGCTAAAAATAAAGATTACAACATTTATATTTTACAATACAAAAGGGAAATAAATTCAAATATTTTTTTGAACAATGATATATAACATGCAACCAAGATAAAATTCTTCAAACGTTTTTCTAGCTAGTTCATAGACGAGAAGAAATCATTCCAACTTAAACTCAAATTGCATAAACCTCAAAACAAAATAGGATACACAATGCCACAGACAATATATGCATAAAACAGTTATAACATCAACATCAAAATAAATAATAACATGAGATATATATAATTAGCGCACATACTAGGAATAAACTTTTTTATTTATATCTAAAATTATATAGAACATATACTCTTCAACTTTTGTACAAGAATGTACCCAATCTTTCAATCACTTTTTCAATAAATTAAGGAAATTATCCTCTTCTTTAGAATTGACAACATATATAGTTTTTCAATTATAACTGATTCTTTTAATTGACAATAAATAAAAAACTATATTTTCTTTAATATTATTAGAAACATAAGCACTTTTATGCCCTTCTAGAGTTTTTAGAAAATAAACTGAGTATAGGGCTTTGGAGGTACAATATATCCTTCCACGTCCTATGTATTTCTCTAGGAGTGATCTTGGCACTTGAGATTGTTGTGTTTGAGTATAAATCTATACTTTGAAGGAGCAAAATGCTCTTATGGTTGGGGAAATGTTTTTGTGTTTTAGTATGATGATATTAATTGTTCAAATTTTCAATAAGTCCTATTTTTTTAGCACTTTCCTATCTACTTTTAAATATCAAAAGATGAGAAGCATAGTGAGAAAGAGCACCATCAATATCACCAAGCTTCTTCATTCACTCCACATCAAACACATGTTTATCAAATATTTCTTTTTCAATCATCACCTTGAAATCTTGCTTGATAGTATCAACATCAACAACCTAAGAGCTATTATTTGCTTGAACATTTGAATCAATGGACAAATAGTCATTTTGTATTTGCACTTTCAGGCGTTGATCATAGTCCTTCATAAGTTTAGTTTTCTCTAAAAAATCATGTTTAATTTCCAACATCTTTCATTCTATACTTTTTACCCATATGTGGCATAAGCTTTCATTGGCATTCAAAATACTTGTTTATCAACAAGTGTATCAATACTTGTTTCAACTATTTCTTTGAAATTTTTATCAACTTTAATCCATATAGATTCGTTTTTTAGTTTATTTCTTCTTTGACCCCATTTTTGCTTATATCAATCTCATTATATATCTTTTTGGCATCTTCAATGAATTTAACTCCATTTTTATTCTCTTTGGCCTAGTTTTTTGTCATTTTACCATGAGATTGATATTTGCATTTTTTTGAATAATCTCCTAATTTATTTCTAAATTGGGATAGAAAGAAATATCTATTGTTTCCAATAGCTGAGTTGAATTCTCTATTACATATTTGAGATAAGAAGTCAAGATTCTTATATGTTGCTTAAGTTGATCCTTGGTGTGTTTAACTTTCTCGGTTCTTTCTACCAATTTCGCAGTTGAAACTTGGAAATTGTGAATATCTCCTTAATGTGAACAAGGATCAAGATCAACTATAGTGATATTAAAATATGTTTTTGCAACTTCATTGATATCTGTTTCTATAGTTTGCTAACCTACTTTTATATACATGTTTCTAGAGGAAGAATATTTTATCAACCTAGATGTCATTTTATCCTTCTTAGACAAAGGGGACTTTTGAAACAAACTTGTAACAAGATCAAATTGAGGAGAAACTAATTGAGTTATTTTTATTTTCCTTGATATTTTTTTTTGTATCCAAGAAGAGGAAGAACGATATGGGTGTTCAAAACATTTGGGGAAGATGGAGTCAACCTCATAAATGGAGGAGTGGTAAATGACACTAGAACATTATCAAAAGATGCTTCATTAAGTGAAGAAGGAGAAGGATTTGGTGGGATGGGAGGCCTTTGGAGGGAATGTGAAGGTGAAGAAACTGGTGATGAATGATGAGAGGGAAATGGAGAAGTACTCACTTGAGAAGGGGATGAGGGAATATATATGACTCTTCTTTATCTTCTTCTTCTTGAATAATGTTTAGTCTCTTCCTCTTCACTTCCAATTTCTTTGATTTTCCTTTCAGATTGCCCTTGCATGATTTTTTTCACTTCCTTTCTTTGAAGGATCCTCATCATCACGCCACCCCCCCCCCCTACCCTAACCAACATTTTGAGAGTTGGTTGAAGATGAAGAGTGTGAAGAACAATATTTGACTTGTCTCTCCTCTTTCTTCTTTGAGGCATCTCTCTTGCTAGAAGATTTTGCAAAGCCTTTTTCCTCACCCATTCCTCTAATATTTTGAGAACCAATGTTATTATTTCATCTAATTATTTTACTTATTTATTAACCCGATTGATTAGTGGAAGTCGCTAAATTTGGATACTTTCAAAATAAATAGGATCAATCAAATCAAATCCATCATATTCAATCCCTCAGATGTCTCAACTCAACCTAAATTCTATGACTTTTTATAATGTTAATCTCATGTAGTCTCTATTTTTGACTTCATAATCATTTTCACAATCTACCCAATAATCTTCTAATGATTTTTTGTAGTGTTAACATCATCCAATCTCTTTTTCTTGGCAATTTATAAGGATAACCATCAAATCCTATAACTCTTATGTAAGTAAATGTTTGAAATTGGGTGAAATAGCTCTCATAAGTATTGATTAAATTCATTGTTTCTAAGGATAATCTTACTTCCATATCACCTTGAAGTTCTATGATAGCGAGCATTGTGAATGCATCATTTACCCTTTTGAAGCTTTTGAAGCTATGTTCCAACAAAATTTGCCGGTAACAATTACAAATTTGAGTTGTATTATCCGATCATTGTAAATGATTTTGCATAGTTCTGTACACAATGAAACCCTGGACTCCTGTTTTGGCCGATGGAATTGTTTCCTGTTACTGCTGCTTGTTAATCTTTGTCTCCTGTCGATTGAGTGAGGAATGAAGTCTGTACATTCCTGTATTGGTAAATAATCTGTTTGGTCGATTTGGACCATACTCTATAGGCTACTACCGCTGGTTGTTGACTTCCTGTAGCGTGTCATCTGTTCTTTGTTATCTTATATTTAGTTATGCAATGGGGTTGTTGATCATATCCTCTTGTAATCGGAGAATTCATGGGTTATATGCAATCGATTTGCCAGTATCTTCTGAGGCAGCTTCCTGTCAGTAATTGAACAGTTTCCCAGTAATTAATCTATCGACATCACAATCTAAGAGTTACTCCTATAGATTCACCATCCAACTTGGCTATTCGTCTGTCGTATATGGTCCTTAGTTCTCTTGTCTAAGAGTTATAATGTTCCATACATTCTAAGACTAGGTTAGTACATTGCACAACCACGAGGAAACCAACCGCTTAGGGAAGTCCACTTTCCACAACCTTTTGAGCAATAGGAGATCTATTCCCTTCTCCCATTTGTCTCCAAAGTCCTCAAGATTTGCATGCCCTAACTTTGTGTCTCCTATCTCTGAAAATGCAATTTCTAAATCAACACATTTTTGTAGGTCTTATATATTGCAATTTCTAAATCAACACATTTTTGTAGGTCTTATATATTTATATTTCATGTTTTCGACGAAAATTTTGCAAAGGGGGAAAACTATTCTTTTCAAAAAAACTATGAAACAGATCCATGGGTATTTTAAATTTTTAGAGGAATTAATGAGAAGAGTGAATTTTCATAGAAATTTTTGTTCTCTTAAACAATACTTTCTTTCTTTTGAAGCAAGAATAAAAAGTATGAGAAAAATGATCATTTGAATACCTTTGAACTGAGAAGCATCTGTCCCGTATTCCTTCCTAAAATTCCTCAATGCATTGGATCTCATATTGCGACGCCTTCTTGCAATATTTGTTCAATCTTGAGATTTTGTTTTATTGAATAAGCTCCCTATTTTTTCCTTATAACACCTTATCTTGGGATTTTATCATTATTTAATGACTTGTGTTTAACAATATTAATGACATTTTCAATGAGTTTCTTTTATTGATACCTGTGACCACACTTGAAGTCATACATACTCCTTTCTTTTGATTTGGCTTAAGTGTATCTTCAATAGAAGTCTCATTTCCCTTGTGTTTGAGGTTAGGTATGTTTTTAAAATCCTGTTAGCTTACACATATGGTTCTAGAACCATGTTCACCTGCCAATACATGAGATTTTCCCTTTCATAATATCAGTGGTTCAAAAGTATCTTTCAACCTTCAATAGTGGTTTCTAAACCACTAGAAACTGTCGGCACCGTGGCCAAGAATTCTTTTCTTTTTTCTTTCTTTAGAGGTTATGAAAATTAGATTGGGCTTCAAGTAGGTTTTGGAAACCTTGTTAGGAGCCTATGAAAGTTTTGAAATCATCACAAACCCCTGATGCTACCTTGAAAAATGTCGTCTTTCACATTCAAAAGAGTTAGAGAAACATTGTCAACAACTAACACAAGTTTAAGAACCTAAACAAAACTCCAACACATAATGATTGCAAACTTTTCTTTTGAAATCAAAGAGGTTAAAAGGAAGAATTCAAGTTTCAACAAAGTTATGAAACCCCCTTGGGTTTCGACATGGGTTCTATAGCCTTTCTTTTCACTGACAATTTAACACTTGCACAATTTTCTAAGGAAAACACATGACCAAAGGATAAAAAGGATTACAAAGGAAAAAAGTAAAGGTTACAATCCAAACTTAGGGAAACACACAATAACACAGAAATATTGTAGAAATGAGAGGAATAGAAATGTGTATATTATCTTCACAACGCCTCAAGGAGGCAACCTCCAAATAGAGAATACACTCCAAATTAAAATATTCCAAAATGCTTTGTGATGCAAGAGCATCTAGAGGTGTAAGAGCAATCTTGCATCACCTAGGAAATGATTTGGTTTATTTACATTTTTGCTTTTGAAAAATACACATGAAGCTTATTTCCTCTAATAATTCTTCTAAAATGATCTTAAACCAAAAATTTCCGAAAAGAGATAAAAATAGTAAGACCTCCATTTTTAGAAAGTTTGCATTTGTGCACACATGGACTTCAAATTTTATCCAAAGACCAAAATTGCAAAATGAACATTGTGGGTTAGTTTCAAGCCAAATGTAGGCTTGGATGTTAAGTTATTACAATTCAAGTTTATAAAAATTTGAAAATAAACTTTCAACTTGATTTTTGAAGCTTTAAACAATGGAATGAGGCCTCAAAAGTTGGGGAAATGAATAGATTAAATTTTAGGGGTGTAGATCACTTTGAGCTCTTTGGTTTTAAGAAAGGGCTTAATTGGTGCTTGGATCTCCCAAAAATTGTGTTATTTTTCGAAGTTGGGAGTTACACTTTCGAGGCACCCAAGTGCATTTATGGCTTATTTTTAATAATTCCAAGATAGGCAAAGATAGTGGGAAGATATAGATCATAAGCAAGAAGGGAGGTGAAAAGATAGTAATAGGTTGAAGCCCAAGCAAAGGCGAAAATACTCTAGAAGTGAGAGGATTGTAAGTTGTAAGGTGAGGATTTTATTCTCTATTTTGTATTAGATTTCCTATTTGTAATAACTGATCATTTTTCAAGTCAATAAACTTATATGTTTGAATGTGTTAAATCTCTATTGTAAGAGTTATATGAGGTACCCCTCATCCCTTTTACAATTAAGAAGTCATTACAATATATGATTTTTTCTAAAGGCAACTACTACTATTCCATGCATGTGGGATAAATAATTTATTCTAACAACTAATGGGATGACTTACTGCTAGAAATTAGGATCTTAGGATACTAGTCATTATAAACAAAATATAAAATAAAAATATGATTAACATATATTTTACACATTACATAAGATATACATGGGTAAAACCATTTCAGGGAAAAATTCTCATTAATACAAGAGCATCTAGGTGCATAGTCTATCTTGCATCACTCAAACATTTTCAGATTTTTCTTTGAATTTTGATTCAATTTTGTTTAGTTTTAGTGGAATTTATAAGAAGATTGATCAATTTCAACAAGTCAAAGGTCATCTTACCAAAGTATTTGATGAAAAAAATTGACAAGTTCAAAGTCCTTTTGAATTAAATCTCCATATTGAAGTTCTCCTAAGTCAGGTGACTAGGTCGAACCCTGACTATCAGGCTTTCGAGAAATTTTGTAACTAGCAACATCAGAAGGGAGGAGGTTTGTGATTCCCTTGAACCTCGCTACCCCAACAAGCATGCATTAGAGTTGGGCTATTAGTGATACCTTGGGAAGTATCAGACTTCAGGCTTCTGACTACTTGCCTACCTAGCAATAGAAGATATGAAAGCCACAAGTGTCCCAACTGAAAGTTGACCCTCAATATACATGTATTCCTTTCAGAATTTTTCTTTAGCACTTACCTTGACGTTGATGGAAACAAAGAAGCATGGGTCGCTCTTGAACCCGACAGAGTATTACTTAAGGCTTTTGACTGTGTATTGTCTATATGCAGCCAACATGTTGCACGTTTGACTATATTTATTAATTAATTGAAAATAAAAAGTGTGTTATTTTTATTTTCAATTAATTAATAAATACAGTCAAATGTGCATCTTATTGGTTGCATAGACGTGACAAAAAAAAAATGATTACACAGAGGTAATAACACATTTTATAAGATTATTTAACTTTCATTTGACAGTTGAACTACCACCAACAAGCATAAAAAGAGAAGAATGAGAGGAAGGAGCTAGCCAAGGTTAGGGGAGAGGACCTAGTAGTTGTGCACCCTAACTTCACGCTTCTAATTATCCTACATGGAAATTTCAAATCACTCCCAATTTTTTACAGCAACTTACTTGGCAAGTCCCCTGCTTATAGCTTTAGTTTCAGGGCCACATCATCAAATATGATGCCACATCAACATGCTTTTTGTCAAGATGTAGTTGACCAATACTTGTGCATTCACATCATGGGTAGTTGAGCGTTGATGTGGCATCACATGATTGGTTGCTTTCTAGATCAAAGGAATACATTTTGTTCAATTATGGGTAGTCATGTTACAACTATTGGTTATTATATAAACAACTACTATCACAACTATTGGGCATTATATAAACAACTACTATCACAACTATTGAAACATGCTCAACTACTAGGTCCTCTCCCTTAGTCAAGGTTGGAGCAAGTTGGCACGTGAGAACAAGAAGATTGCATGAAGATCAAAGAAAAATTGTTGGAATACAATTTGGGATTTGGGGCTAGTTTGACTGTGATGTTTTCTTTCTAAAGTTGGGAACATCATTTTAAAAGATTGTTATATGAATTGTTATCATTGTATTAATATTATTTGAAGGAAATTTTAATGCAATTCAGAGATTGAATGTTGTAATTGAATAAATGTTCAGTTTGTGTTATTGTTGTGGTTGTCTGGTGAGGTAGTTTCACACAACTCCCTTGCCTTGACTACCCATAAATAGATTGAACATGGGGACACTCCTCTACATACTTTAATATGGCCAATAATACCATGCATAGTGATCTATTCACTATAAATCTCCAAATTCATGCACTATCAAATGAGAGAGAACCTCCTTAAAAATAGGAGAAAGGGTGGAAAAATACTTGAAGGGGTAGTAGTCACACTTATTCAACAACCATAATTCATAAACAATTAATAATCTAATAGTATTATAATATAATTATTTTAGATTGGGCATGCTTAATAAAGCATATAATATATAAGGTTTTATAAACTTATGTTAGAACAATATATAAATGTTATATAAGGGTATGACCTCCAATATCCTTATGTTCTAACACTTACAAAGCATATGCATCCTTTTATTAGACCTACCTAAGGGTGACTTACAAAGCATATGTGCCCAACTAATACTAGTTATCATAAAATAGAATAGGGTACATAACATTGCCTCCTATTTTGAAATGCTTTGTAATGCAGTATATAACATTTCCTTCCCTTTTCAAAACTTTGTCCTCGAAGATTGAGATAAGGAAACCTAGAGAGAATGATGGTAAGATCCCATGTGGCATCTATGAATAGCTAAGTAGCATGTCCAATCACTTTCTTGGGACATGAGCCATCAAAAACCACATGGATTTGAGAACATGGTGGAAGTGCTAACTTGTATACCATCTCACTTATGTGATGAATCACCTGATAAGGATAATAAAATTTAGGAGCCAACTTATGACCCTTTGTGTCTCATAATGAAAATTTCTTGTAACACTAGACATTGAAAACCTAGTCACCAATATCAAAAGTGCATTGTGTCCCATGTTGGTCCACTTGTTTACTATGATTTTGGGTCAATGTTAGATTAGCCTTAACTAGTTTAGAGATGTCTTCATGCTTGGCCAAAATATTGTTAATTGTTGCAATCATAGAACTTGACGCATAAGTACACAAGGAGGGTGGGAGTGTACCATATAGGGCCTTATAAGATGATATTTTGGGTATTGTACCACCACTTAACCAAAGGTAGCCACTTGGCTCACTACCTATGTTGCACAAACATAGAACAATGTAAATAAGTCTCAAGGTACTTGTTGACAATCTCTATTTGACCATAAGTTCGACAATGAGAAGTTGAACTCATGTTCAAGGTGGTGTTATCTAACTTAAAAAATATTGCTAGAATTTGCTAGTGAAGGATAGATCACAATCATTGACAATAGAGTGAGGCATCTCATAGATTTTGAGTATTAAATCCAAAATGTGTTGAGCAACCACAATAATAATGTATTGGGTAGGAAATGCATAGAAATGTCCATATTTGGTCAGGTGGTCCACCACTGCCACCAAGGTAACATGTTCACCCCCTAAGAATGGAACCCTATAATAAAATATACAGAAATATCAATCCAAGCCTAATTGGGAATGAGAACTAGCCACAAAAATCTTGGGACTTTGATAGTTTATCCTTTCATCCCTTGATACTCATCACATCCAATCACAAATGTCTTAATATCCTATTTAAGGTCATTCAAAAAAATCCCACAACCCACTTGTAGGTCTTCAAAAAACCTAAGTTTCCTACAATAGAGGAGTGAAATTCCATTAGTATCTAAGGCTTGAGTAATGAGTTGGGGGATAAATAAATCTAATCATGATAGGTAATGATTTGACTTGTCTATCCAAAACCTGGCACCAACTATGGATCCTAGTGCAACAACCAAATAATGTATTGAATTGTAGGGCTGGTAGCTCATTTATTCCTAATCCGATTTATCCAATTTAGCACCAAGATAGAAAGAAAAATCCTAGCATCGACTATGGATCCTAGTGAAAAAACCAAATGATATTTTGAACTATAGGGTTGGTTGCTTATTTATTCCTAATCTCATCTATCCAATTTAACACCAAGATAGAAAGAGAAAAGATGGGTCCTTCTTCATATTGGTGTGAGTGGGCATCTACTACCACATTTCCTTATCTTTCTCATAGACAATTTCATAGTCATAGCCCTACATTTTACGTCATCATTTTTTGTTGTTTTGAGGGAGGACACCCTTTACTACAAAAAATATTTTAGGCTATGGTGATCTATTTTTATCTAGAACTGATGACCCAATGGGTAAGTACACCATTGTTTGACAACATGGAGGATAACCAACATTTCTTTTTCATGTTTTGATTTAGACAAATTGCACACATTGAGTTGCTTGTTGTTGAAGGGTAGGGGTCATCCTTCTTGCATACACCTATGCCCATGCCAAAAGAATCACATTTAGGAATGAAGGGCTTGTGAAAATTAGATAGGCCCATTGCTGGAGTAGAGCACATGGCATTTTTTAGTGTATTAAAGGCCAACTCTACATATTTAGAACAATTGAAAGTTATTTGAGTTATTTTTTAGCTATGTTATAAATGGTCCAACAATTTTACCACAATGATGCACAAGTTTATGATAATACCCTATTGAGCTCAAGAACCCTCACAATCTTCGATGGACTTCAGGTATGGCCATTCTTACATTGCTAAAATATTATTAAGATCAACTTGGAAACCTATTGGTGGAACTATATGGCTCAAATACTCCACCTTTGAACTCCAAAGGCACACTTAGAGATCTTGGATAAAATAAAATGTTCCTATAAAATCTTGAGGACTACCTCCACATGACGAAGATGATTAGTCAATGTACTATTGTAGATGAGAATGTCATCAAAGAATATTGTTTTGATTAAAGGGAAAAACAGGTTTTGAAGGGACTTGAAACCCTTTATAGTCGAGGATACAAAATACTGCTAAGAGAAATATTCAAAGACCGTCAACAACAACCCAACAGCCAAAAAACACAAATGGGCGGGTGCTTAGCTGAAAGCAAGACAAAAGACCGACATCAACACCCAATAGCTACACAACAGCAAAACAACCTAAAAGAAACCAACCCCCAGCAGGAAACATAAAGCAAGAAAGAAAAGACCACACACTAATTCAAGCCACCCAAAGTGTTGGTGACCTCAATCTACTGGTTCCTGTGCCTGTCGACCATGTCCAACACCTCTTTCTTCTCAGCATCAAAAAATTTCTTCCAATCAACCAACCCTCTACCAACAAGACCTTTGTCATCATCCTTAGCGGCTTTTTTTCCCTTGCCCTTGGCCACATGCTCTTTGTCCATAAGCTTGGAGAAGTAAACTTGATCCTCCCTGAGCTCACTAATTTCCCTGAAAAGGACTTCCAGGGAGTCATCAAAGAATACTGTTACGCCCCAATTGTGTAATTACTATTTACTATTACTATGTAGGGTAAAATGTGAATGTAATGTGAATTTAGTGGATGAATAAATTGTGTGTGCACTTTGTTATCACTACTTTATGAATCAAATTCATCTTATTTAATGTTATATGAAGGAATGCATTTATGTGATTGGATGAACATTGTATTGATATTCTAACTTTGGAGATGTAAATTATGTATATTGCATATTTTGTGAACAACTGACTGTCATGTGCATGTGTGAGTGGTTGCAGGTATATGTTCAATTCCTCCAAGCGGAGGGGAAGTATCACTCAGGAGAAGGTCTTGGTCAAGTAACCAATAACGTAACCTATCTGAGCTTACACACACCACAGTAGAATAATTGAGTCGGGTTACTAAGTGGGAAGTTGGTAAGTCATCCCTAATCAATATGTCTGCATTAGTAAGAGTCTTGTTTACTTTTGAGTGCATTATTGGGTGATGTTTATCTCTTTGAGCTTGAGAGTTCTTTCCTTGTTACTATGCTTGTATTGATATGTGAAACATACAAGGAATATGTATGTGTATACACATGCTTGACAATGATAGACTATACCACAAAGGAATGTGTACATGAGGGTACATAGGTAGACATATCTATGCATACTCATGCACGAGTTGCTTATGCACATGGAACTATCTAATGGTTCTCATGGCATGTATATGTATACATATAGATATATCGCTTGTAGGCTCTTATCAATACCATAGTAATTGTATGATTTGGTGTGAGGATCGAATGTGTATATATATATATATTATGTATATACATATATCCATATGTATATAATATCCATATACACGTATGGTGGCAAATGATATTTGCTTTGAGACTGACTATCTAAAGCAATGTTTATCAACCAATTTATAATTAAATGAAAGGCCAACTATGAGATAGTAATGACTATATTCTTTAGCCTCATTATACTCTTGTTGTCTGCAAAAGAAGAGTTTATAATCTGCAAACATTGAGTAGTCAATAAGTCAACGCCTCTTTGGTGGAAGCCATGGACTTAGTAAACTCTTTATACCATGTTTTTAAGTATCGGCTAACATTTGTAAAGGCGTGTAAACCTATCATTGACTTTGTCAAATCGATTAATATATGAATCAACTCATACTATGACTTAGTTGATATAAGTCTGGTGTTGCAAATTTGATGTTGACTGTTTCTAATAAGAAGGATATCATGCCATCTTTGAGAATGAATAATGAGGCTTTGGTGCCACCTTTGAATCCTTATTCTTGTACATGTCCATTTTGAGATGCAATCCAAATTCTATGATGTGGGATTTGAATTGGTCTCTAATTGTTGTCATTTAACTAAGTCGATCTATAGTATTTAAGTTGAGTATGTGCATATATGTTTACCACCTTTTAGCTGAGATAGATGTGTTGCTATGCATGCTGGTTGTTGCCAAAACTCACGCCTAAACTGTAGGCTAAGTAGTTACCAATTTGCTATATAAATAGAGGAGTAAGTTCATTTGTTTGGATGCATTCTTCTATGCATTATTCCTTGAGCAAGTTTCTACATTTTA
Organism: Sequoia sempervirens; assembly: GCA_007258455.2. Taxonomy (NCBI): domain Eukaryota; kingdom Viridiplantae; phylum Streptophyta; class Pinopsida; order Cupressales; family Cupressaceae; genus Sequoia; species Sequoia sempervirens. Next base: position 90,109 of record VDFB02262751.1, read on the forward strand.
CTTACATTTTTGTCTGCAATATTCTGCTAAGAGCAGTGAGTGAGAGCCTTGAGTATTAGAGAGAGTTTATTATTATTTTGAGAGAAGCATTTTCCAACTTGTGAGATAGTGGTTATTGAGTCTATACTGAAGGATCAATACAGGCTAGTTGTTGATTTGGAAGTGTGGTGACTACAACCCGTTAATTGGAAAGCTTATCATAGGCATGAGGATATGCTTCACTTGTTTGTATTAGTGTTGAATTATTTGCTTCTTGAATGTTTAAACTAGTCTTTTATAGTTACTTGCATATAGAAAAAAGTAATGTTTGCTTTGAAAGAAAAGTGGGAACAATTTACTCTATTTTGTGTAATGTTTGTAATCACTCCATGATAGGAATGGCTGCTCGTCATAGGTATTGTTATTATACTAGATGTGATTAAAAATGGGTAGAAGAGATTGTTTGTCATAGGTATTGTTATTATACTAGATATGATCAAACATAGACAAGCTTAAGGAACACTAATAGCTAGATAATTAATTATGCTAGATGGTTAGTAGGTTACTCTTGGGATTCTTATCCAGTGAAGGGAGGGAACTACTAGGTTACTCCTGGGATTCTTATCCAGTGAAGGGAGGGAACTAGTACTTTGCTTAATGGGTTGTGTTACCTTAGGTTGTGTTAAAGAGAGGTTATCTTAGGGAGTAGCTTGCATGTGGAGAGGGATTCCCTAAGCATAGATATAATGGCCTTAAGTAAAAACGAGCTTTCCAGAGTGTAAGTGAATGGTAGACCTTCACTCAAAGTACTGAGTGAGAATACTTTGGCCAAAGTAGTGTGATTGCCTGAGGCTCCATTGTCAATTCACCATGCCCATTTAAATGCATGAGGGGTACCTAGCGTGGTTATAAATCCTATTTATGTAGGGCACAACACTAAGCTTAGAGTGGTATGTTGTACAGGGTTATCCAACCAATACCTTTGTCGAAGGGTAGGGCCATAGATGTGTGAGGGACTGCATATGATTTTGCGGTTGGTGGAAAAGCGCTTGAGTGATGCTTCTCCTCCTTAGCAGGCGACAGAAGACCAAGGTTTTGAAAGGCGGATTCCTAGACCATCTATATCTTATGCTATGAAGCTCGAAGGAGCTGTGTATGTAGTTTTGTACTTTCTTGGAATATTGTACTTTGTGAATGGAATGGAAATCCTTATTGTATATTGTATAGCATCTTTGTTCATAAATTCTCAATAAAGAAAGGAATTTTTTTTATTGCAATGGCTTATTACATAGTTTATTTTACTTGCACAGTGAAAACTTAGAAAAATTACTTCAGTGAATGGCATATTACAAATACCAAAATGAATTTTCATAAGTAGCTACAAAAAATTATATTCACAAGGCTCTAAATAGTATAGGGGGCATTGGACAAGCCAAAGGGCATGACCAAAAATTCATAACCACCTTCATGAGTCCAAAATATGGTTTTAGGAATATCAACTGCATTGACCTTAATTTGGTAATAGCATAAACGAAAATTTGTTTTAATAAAAATATGAGCCACCAAGAGCTCATCCAAAAAATCATCAATAACAAGAATATATATATTTTTTTATCTTTGATAGTTAATTTATTGAGTTCACAAAATCAAGGCACATCCACTAACCTCCATCTTTCTTAGGAATCATAACTACCCTCCTCTTGGAACTCCACTATTTCTTAATTTTCTTATTATATTAAAAAAGGTATCAATCAAGCCAAAATGGTCATGGGATCTTGGAGGGGCAATTATTTGAGATCCTCAAAGACTAGTTGGTACTTATCAAGGAGGCACTACAAATATAGTGGAGAAGAAAGAGGCTAAGCCTCTAATGAAATTGGGCCAAAACACCCTTTCTTTGACATTATTTTCCTTTCAATGGAAGTTGACCATTTGAACTTCACCTACCTTCAATCCTCACAATGTATGCTCTCGATCATTTTGGTAAAATCTAAGTCAATGCTGGGAGTAGTCACAAATGATCAAGCCTAATGTTTGTAACCACTAAACACCTAACACCACATTGACATCATGTAATGAAAGAGAAAACATATCTATGGTCAATTGATAATCCCTCATTGTAAGCTTGGCATTGTGGCACTTTCCCCCACAATACATAGTATTACCATTAGCCACCAAAACTTGAAAACTATTGCAAGCATAGACATAGCAATCTAGTTGGTCCACCAAATTTCTATTATTAAAGTTATGATTGCTACCACCATCTATGAGGACCAATATATTTTGTCTTTTGATATAGCGAAGAGAATCCAACCAAAGCATGGGTAGAAATATGGGAATCATGAGTGGATTGTTGTTCTAGGGAAAGCAACTCTTTTGCATCTAAAGATTCCTGAGTCACTAAGCACTATGGAAGATTTAATGAGATGCAAGCATTGTTGACTAAATTTATGACCCTTTTCCCTTTTCTTATCATAATTGTAACATAGTTCCTTGGGCCTTTTCTCCACTCTCTTCTCAAGACGGTTTGTCAATTGTGGGGGTTTAGTTCCTTTATTGAATGTCTCCTTTTTAGTTTTGAATGGGAAGGAGGTAGCTAGTTTATGTTGAGCTACCAATTTCTCTTCCATGAGCTACACCAATGTTAATGCATCCAAAAAAGAGTCTAGTTTACAAATTAGCAAACTTTGCACAAAGATCTTCCTTGAGACCATTGATGAAACAATTGCAAGAAATGGAAAATCCAAGCCACAAGTTTGGCTGGCCAATTTCTCAAACTCACTTTAATATTCCTTGATTGAATGTGTTTGGAAAAGTTTATTGAGGGCGCCAACTAAGTCATCATAGGCACTAGGGCCAAAACAAATTAGGGCTTCCTTGCCAAATTTTAACTAGGTGAGAAGTGGGTGAGTTTAATTCAACTATTGAAAGGCATCCTTTCCCAAGTGAAAGTGGCAAAGAAGAGCTCTTGATCCTAGGGAATTTGATGGAAATCAAAATACGGTTTGGCTTTTCCCAACCAAATAGGGGGATCTATGCCATCATATCTAAAAAAGTCTATTTTACAAGGATGGAGAGGACCACCCTAATTGTGGAAGAGGGAACTTGTTGTGGGAGAGGAAGTTTTGCCTTTGTTCATAGCTTAGAGTAGCTAGTCCATTTTAAGAGAGCTAGGAGAGGTGCTCTTCAATGTTGTTGAGCCTTGCTTGACTATTCTTTTGTATGTGTTCAATGCAATCATTGATAGAGTACATAGTGGGCTCATACAAATCCTATTGATCTCAAGAATCTTGATCTATTGTTTAAGTAGCTCAAAGGGATGAGTGTAAATGGACAATTCACCAAAAGGGGTAAAAGATGACCCCAACCCAAAAATAGAGTACCTAAAGTTATATGGAAAATTAGTCAACAAAAAGAAGCAAGCATAATGAGATAATCCACTACAAGGGTAAAATGTGGCCCTAAACTTCTTTTACCTAGGGTTTTTTAATTCTAGATCCTCATGGATAGGAAATTTGGTCTAGTTTCATCAATTCCTTGCTTGGTAGAGAAAGTTATATGTTGTAGATGCCACACTTTTATAGCATATATGAGAGTGTACTTGGAACCAAGCCCACAAATTACAATACTACAATATAAGTTGCAAATCTAAAATAGTCTAGAAGTTAAAGATAGGTTCTTTGTACAAATAGAACAACTATTAAAAAGATGCCAAATACCCAACTCCCAAGAAGAATCTCACATTGTTGTATTCAAGGTAGATAATCCAATTGGAGATAAAAACGGAAGGCACTATGGGGTGTGTTTGATATGTGAACCCATCAATACTATCATGTTTATAAACAATGTCAACCCAATATTTTAGGTCACTATCAATATAAGGTTAGGACCATATTTGTAGCCCACTATTTTTGTCTCTAAGGTAGGTGGTGAGTACTTCCAAGTCTAACTTCTTAATGGTACATCAAAGAATAAAGAGGTTGAAGATTTATTTGGGTTAGGTTGCAAAAAAATCCTAAGAGGTATTTTCATATATTTGTAGGTACATGAAAGCGCATGATCATATATAGTGATTGTTTGAGGCCTAGGTATTAAAGTAAGCTAAGAAAAAAATCCTAGGGGTATTTTCAATATACTTGTAGGTACGTGGAAGCTTGCAACCATATATCACAACTGCCTGAAGCTAGGTATTGGAGCTAAAATACTCCTCACTTCACTAGTCCTTTATGGGAATCCAACTTAGCCAAAAACAAGGGTATTTGAATACCCCTGGCACAGGGTTTCTAACCTTAAACAAAGCTACTTGCAAGGGGGGGAAAAGTGGGCAAAATACTAGTAACAAATTTAGTGTCGTAGCTATTCCAACTTTTTGATGACCAAGATCGCTCCAGGGCAAGGTGAGCAAATGATGGATAGATACAAATAGCCCTAATTTTTAAAATTGCTTACAAAAACCACCCCAAAATGGTTTTGATACCACTTTTAATGAACTTGCAAGACAAAATATGTAGAACACAAACCATTATAGAAATGATAGAAACATAAATGCTTTTATCATCTTCACAACAACACTTCAAGTGGGCAACCTCCAAATAGAGCATACATTCCAAATACAAATATTCCAAAATGCCTTTACAATTGAGAAGTCATTACAATATATATTTTTTTGTCAAAGGTAACTACTACCATCCCATGCATGTGGAATACATACTTTATTCTAACTAGTGAAACATCTTGCAAAAGCTAGCTAAGGACACCTTACAAAGCATATGCTCCCAACTATTACTAGTTGGTTGTCATAAAATAGAATTAGGTACATAACACAATATAAATGTTTACATTTCACAAATCATGCCATAACTCCTCAAGACTTGTAGGATGGAGCAACATAACCCTTTAAAATCAACTTGATAAGAAAATGTTAAGAAAACATTAATTATCATGACCTCTATTTGAGATCTTAACAAGAAAAGAGTTACAAGAGTTGGAGAGGAAACCCACACATCTTTGTAACTAAAAAGCATCCTTTGACACATCTCAAATTCTTCAAACCCTACAAACTTGATCTATTGCAATTTATTGTGAGAAGGTTTGCTGCAATAGGCACCATTCTCCATGCATGGTCCTATTAAAAATAAGTTTAACTACAATCAGATTATTGACATATTTTTGGCTACATCAAACTAGCAACCATTTTTTTATCATGTCATGCTTAGTCATTTTAAGTGATTGAGTCCTTCAATGCACCATCTCCTTTATTTTCTTTGACAAATATCCTCTAGCCATTTTAAGTGATTGAGTCATTTTCCAAGAAATTTCCATCAAGAGTGCTTGGTATGTAGGACTAGCTTGCAATGGGAACATTTTAGTGTAACTTCTCTAATTATACTAACTTAACCAACCCATTTTTTTAATTATCAACCACAATCAAACAAGTAACACATTCAACCTAAACCCATAACCATTATTTTGATTCTTTCATTCCTAATCATTCCAAGTGGTCAAATTCTTATGTGCATCTCTTCCTTTGACATTGTTCAACAAACATCATCTCACAATAATGAGCCATCAAGGGTTCTTAGTATTAATTGGGGGCTACTTTTGAGTGAGGTTAGTTAATTCTACATCTCAAAAAAAAATCAACTAGTTTTGAGTGAACTTAGTATTAATTTGGCTTTGAACATAAATTCAACTAGATTGACCTAACGTCAAGTACCTAAAGACAAATCTCAAAAATTATAGTTGTATTTGAAGTAAAACAAAGTTGTACATAAATCGAAACATAAAATCATATTTAAAGCCTTCTCTAACATAGAGCCCATCATCAGGCCTACTATTGATACAATGCCACTCCAACTTTAGTGTCACATTAGCCCTATTTTAGAGCAAGTTGGGTATAACCTTTTTGCCAATATTTGTCCCTCCAATTTTATCTATGTGATGGTTTCGGTTTACATTTCTTAAAATGTTTTAATGTCTTTAGCTTTGTACCAATGTTTTCTTCCAATATTTCATATGGTACCTTATTGTACCACAATAAAAAGAAATGCAATGCTTGGTACATGTTTGGTTTTTAAACTCTCTTTTTCTTCAGAACTATACTTTCTGAAGTAAGATATATTATTTTTCGTTCTTTCTCAAGATGTATAGCTTCCGCTTGATCATTATTTGGATGAATGAATGAATGAAAGATTTTAATGACGTCCACGAGACTAAACAGTCTATGGGACCGAGACAAAATAGGCCTAATTTGTCTTCATGCTCTTTTCCAAGTTGGATCTCCGGCCATTAATTTTGACCAAAAGGCTAGCCATTTGATTAATCTTATCTTCCTCAAATAGCTGGTGCATATTGTCAACTTTCAAACAATTTTCATGCTGAGTGCAGATATCCACGTAAGCAGTGCACTCCATGACGAAGTGCCATTTTGTTTCCACAACCCCCTTATTGCAGAAAATACAAGTTCTTTCTTCCCAAGTTTCCTTGGGTATCTTCTACCTATCGGTCTCACACCTAAGGTGATGCGATCCTGTCCTCAATTGTGCCACTAACATCCTCGCTTTCCCTTTAATAGCTGCACCTAAATAGGTTTTGTCACCATGATCTTTTTCCGGATTAAATTCTTTGATGTAATATGCTTTTTTTCACCCAATCTTATTTGTCCACATGGCAGTTCTGAATTTTTCAGTCACATAGCTTTTTATTTCACTATTGGTGCTAGGACAGTCATGTAGATTGATGTCCCACTTGTTCATCCACTTGTGGTTCTGTTTCATCCAAATTTTCTTCCTACAATCTAGCGTCTCCTTCATAACCGTTTTAGGCCACCGGTGGTTATCCATGTTTTCAACCTTCTTTAAATAGCTTATCAACCGGATTAGCGCCGACGCTTCCAATGGAAAAGTCCCTATTTCAGCTAAAAGAATTTCATATGGGACTGTGGTTTTAACTTTGAGACTGCTTGTTATTAAATGCTTCTAGATTCTTTCTAGTTGTCTCCAACTACACTTTGACATACTGCTCCCCCACACTTCACACCCGTAAAGTACAACCGGCGTAATAAGCAAACCAAAAAGTGTTTTCTTGGTTTTCCAATCCCAAAGCTAAGCTTTTCTACACCTATTTTGTAGAAGGTAAGAGGCTTTCCAACCTCCCTATATCTATTTCGTATGACACGTCTCCCAACTGAGCTTATAATGAAAGTCAATCCCAAGATACTTGTTTTCTTTCACAATTTCAAGCAGGCTGCCTTCAAAAAGAAAGGTGTTTTGCTTATCTTTTCTAATCAATGAGAAAATCATGATTTTGGTCTTGGTGATATTCACTTGCATCCCAACCTCGTGACAAAAGAGTTCAAGAGCTTTCAAATGTTCTCTTAACCCATGAGCTGTTTTTGAAATTAGGATAAGATCATCAACATATAAAAGTAGCTTCACCACATAACCTGCCAATTGAATACCATCCCCATCTGTCTTGCTTAACCAAGCTTCCAACTTATCAATGTATAGCCCAAAAAGCGGGAGATAGAGGGCAGCCCTGTTTAACTCCAATGTCGCTACCAAAACATTCTGACATACCTTCACTTGTTCTGATTTTAGCTCTAACCTTCTCATACAATCTATGAACAGCTGCTCTATACACATCTGGGATGCCTAATTCCTCCATTCTATTCCGCGGTTTGTCTCTAGGTATCGTGTCAAAAGCTTTCTTGAAGTCTACAAAATAGCAGTAAGCTTCCTCACCCTGAGTGTTCCAAATTTTTTCAATCAAATGTCTAAGGGTGATGCAGTGATCAATGGTAGAGTGTCTTGACCTAAAGCCTGCTTGCCCCTTTGCTCTTTTGCCCTCATTTTCTGCCCAGCTGTTGATCCTTCGTTCAATCATGCTCCCAAAGAGCTTGCCAAAGATAGGGTTGACCATAATCGTGCGGTAGTTAGATGGGTTATTGATATCACCACTTTTAAATAAAGGAATGACCACACTGGTAGTCCACTCCATAGGAAAACCCACTTGATTGACATTATTGAAAATTCTTTTTATGTGAGGGGCAAGACTGTCGATCCCCCACTTTAAAAATTCAGCCTGTAACCCATCTATGTCTTGTGCTATACCACTCGCTAAATTCTTTATTCCTTGTTTAATATCATCCACAGTGAATAGTTCCATTGATGTGTTAATAATAGGTGGATGGTCTTTCTCGTGAACCCGCTCATAAAGAAGCCTAGCATATTCTAGCCATTGGACATCTGTAATACTGTTTTCAATCTTCATTTTCTTTTGCTGCAATTCTCTCCAAAAACCTTTAGGGTTATGTTTTCCAAGTGAGATTAGCTCCTTCTTTCATTTACATAATCAAATTTTTTAGACTGCACCAATTTTTCATATTTTTTCTTGTATTCTTTGTCCATTCCTCTCTTTTTTAGTGATCTCTTGGCTACCTTACATTCTTCGTCGTACCATGGATTTGTCGGGAAAGTGTTTGCAGCCTTCACCTTGGGGTGAGACCTTTTGCATGCATTTAAGGCCTTGTGAATTATTGGGATCAACGAATTGCTATGAATGTGGACATCCCCCTCTTTTGTTGTTTTGACCTCTCTATTGTTCTTTAAATCATGGAAATGTTGTTTAAGAACAGCGTTAAATATTTCTCTATTTTCCTTATTCAAGAGGATTTTACCCTTTGGGAGGGTTTTTTTGTGCATGTGTTGATCCTGTTTGATGTGCTAGCTGATTGAAGACATGTCGAGCTTAACCAGAAGAGGTAAGTGGTCAGCCAATAGGGCAGTCCTCAATGTCAAACTCCAGCAGCCTAGAGATAAAACCTTGAGAGAAATCATGTAGTCCACCACGCTTTGACCATTATAAGTTTTACAAGTGATACCCCCCCACTTTGGCCAATCTATCATCCCATTGCAAATAACCATGCCAAACAAACTACAAAGCCCAAGTAATTCTGCCCCAAACGGAGTGACATCGCCATTACCATCTTGAGATGTTCTTTCCCACTTTTGATCTCCACCTTCCTCCAACCATAAAGGATTGTTCTCCCCTTTTTCTTCCCTGCTCAACTGAAGAGATTGATTATTTGTTGTTCTAGCATTAAAGTTTCCCATTAAGACATCTCCAAGTGTGCTAAAAATAGATATATCTCTTTTTAGTGAGGCATACGGGTCTTTGTTGTCTAAATTTCTCTTCTTGTAGAACTTCGAATTTTTTGGAGCAAAGTAACAAGCAACCAATCTGAAAGTCACCCCATTTTTTGTTATTTGCAGCCATATGTAATGTTTATTTGCGTCCTCTTTTTCAAGTTCAACAATTCCCTTCCACTTCTCACCTATTAGCACTGTAACTCCCCCATGACCTTTACCTGTTTCACTCCCTTTGTTCCAAACTGAAACTTTCTTATACCCTTCAAAATCTGGAACTTTACAGCCTTCATGTTCATGTGTTTCGGTAAGAATGATGATATCTTTACCCTTTGCTATGGGCCCCAATCCAGGTCCTCTTCTCCATGGATACCCTCTACAATTCCAACTTACAACACGTAAGTATTCATGGGGGGCCCCCAATCCCTATTTCTTGTTTGAAAAACGATCACCAATTTGGGCTTTCCCATTTTTTAACCATGCCCACTTTCCTTCATTTCTTCTTGTTTTCACTTTCTCCCATTCTTTCCTTTGTTCTTCTTGCTACTCAAAAGTCAAATCTTCGTCTAGGTAAATATGTGTGCCTCTAAGTAACCCTCTATTTTTTAGAATCTTATTCTTATCCTCTAAGCTTCTCAAGGTGACTCTTACATGCCTATCTCTTCCACCATCTATCTTTTTTCCAATTCTATTTGCTTGTTGAATATAACCTGTCCATTTCAGTTTGTCTTTAAGGAAGTCCCTTGCTAGGATGTCAGTTCTCTCCCTTTCACCAAAATCTTTCAAACCTTTAATAATAATGTTTGTAGCCTTGCTTTGTTTATCTTTTTCTTCCCTTATTTGTCTCTTGACTTGTTTTTCAATGATTACTTTCTGCTCACTTGGTGATCCACTTACCACATGTGACCATGATTTGGCCTCTTCTATTTGGTCTCTTAGTTGGTTCTCCTTTTTTTCCAAGTCTACTAATGTTGATTGGATCGTCTTTAATTCCATTTTGTTTTCAACTTCCTCCACTTTTGGCTTCTTGTTTTCAGTTGTTTTTAGTTGATGTAATTCTTGCTTTAGAGTGATCAATTCTTGTTGTCCCTTCTCTATGTTAACTTGTAGATTCAAAATTTGCTCCTGCAGTATTTTATTATCCCTTTCCAGCCTACAATTGGTCTCTGTAACTATTTTAAACCTATTGTCCTCAAATCTCTCCTTTGTTTCTAGAACGTCGAGTCTATTTTTCATTCTCATGAGCTCCTCTACATATAACTCTGACGACCATAGTAGTGGTGAAGACGTAGGGCTATAAAGTCCTGTGGGTACTTTTTTAGTGACATTGCTTGCAGTGATCTCTTTCATTTTGCCCCTGACTCCCTCCATCTTGCTTGCGTTTGACCTAAGGTTCCCTATGTCTCCTGTTACCTTTCCCTTTCCTTTGTACTCAGTTTGATTAGTTTTCTCTCCTTTATGAGATGTCTCTTTAGATATCCCTGCCTTACCGTTATGAACCTTTGGTAAAATCCGAGTGAATTTTTTCTTTTGATTTTGTTTTAGTTTTCGTTTCTAAGCTTGTCTCCGTCTTAAAATCCCATTATACTACTTTGCATTTACAAAGATCAACCTTTCCTCTGTGTTTACATGATTCAATATGCTTGATAAAGGCAATCTTGTAAGCAAAGAGCCCCAACCACTTGCTAAACCCTCATCTTGAATATTAGGGTAGGTGGACCACCCATTTGATCATTGTGGAATGTGATACCCTGGAGATATTAAACCTTCTTGACCTAGAAGAGTTAAGAGATCACTCAACTGCAACTAGGGTATATTTTCCTTGCCCAGTAGACGGTCTAGAACTCCCAATTGTATTGAAAATGCGTTTGTGTTCAAGATTTGTGCCCCTTCTGCAGGGACCCTCTGACATGACAGGTTTAGGTTTTCACCCATAACCCCTTGTTTAACTCTCATGTGTTAAAATGTTGTGATTTTGTGTTGTTTTATGCAGGTTTGTCTTAGTTTTGTCTTCTTACGGAGAAAAGGAGACAGAATAAACTATAAAATAGAAGAAAACAGGGAAGGGCGACAAGGAGACCTGTTGGAAACGCAGCCCACACCTTCCCATGACTTTCTTTCACCTTTGTTTGTTGGCTTGTGGGGTCCCAGGCTTTGTTTTGACTTTTCTGTGTGCACTTTTCCTGAACTGCACAGTCCCCACGAACAGGAAAACGCCTACCCGAAACGCCTTAGAACGTTGCATGCCTGAAACGACTGCCTGAGAACATTGCCTGCCTTGCCTGAGAACGCTGCCTGCTCGAGAACGCAGGATGCCTGTATGAGAACGTTTGAAGCTAGATGATTTGCATCTTAAAAATTGAGAATTATACTAGCAAAAGCCCTATAATATCATCACTCTCATTTCTTAAATTCAATAACCAACACACTTGCACAAATTTTTGTCTGGGTAGAATCACTTTTGTCTTATCCTTTCATAGACGAAAATATTCCTCCAGATTTCATGATAGCAAACATATATCTTTTCTAGCAGCTCGTTCAACCATATTACTAATTCTCCTACAATTATCCTCGGCACTTTGCCACTTGTCAATTTCAGCATTGCAATCAATTAGGGGAGAGGGACCCATAGTGGAGCACCCTAACTTCAGGTTTCTCAAAATTCTAAATTTTTTAAATCACTTCCAATTTTGTACAACAATTTATTTGGCAATTCAAGTGCTTTTATATTCCTTTTTAGGGCCACATCATCAAATATGATGTCGCATTAGCATGCTTTTTGTTGAGGTATCCAAAAAAATAGTGAGACCGATTGTGGTTTACTAAGTCACGTTTATTGGTGTGCTGATGTGGCATCACATGATTTGTCAGTTTGTATACTTTATGGATAAAAAGTGTTTCATAATTGGATATTAAGGTACTCAACTATGGGGTCCATTGAGGACTACTTCTATCCCCACTATGGGGCCCCTCTCCCCTAATCAACACTTGCTTGAAAAAGAATGAACCACAAAATCCCACAACAAATGCATTTGGTTCAATAACCACTTAAATCCAAGGTCTCCGCTGGGAGAACTAATGCTCAGCACAACTACTAGTTGTCCTTATATATTTGCTAATAAAAATGATTTGTGCGCTTAATTTTTCATTATAGGGTGTTAAAGCTTAATTACATTTGGTTAATGTTTCTATCAATTCTATCCATGCATTATATATCATAAGCTTCTTAAATTTATTTCCCTATCATTTCTGCATTTTCAAATTTCAAATATTATGAAGAGTTTCAAACGCAAATAATTAGCTCATAATTAAGCATTTAAAGTTAATACTTATTTTATTCATTTTCTAAATTAGGTGTAACACACTACAGAAAATAATTTCTCTTTTTTTTTTGGCCAAGCCCACTGATGAGTAACTGGCACTCACTTCCCCGAAGTCTTGTGTTTAATTTCCAATGATCTTGCCCTCTAAAGAGCAATCGAGATAGCTAGGCTGGCCAAGATACATTTGGTAAGACAAAACTGATACCTACCTCCAATTGCATTACCTACATACTTCTGCATATATTTACATGTATAATATGCAAACAATACATATATATGTACGTATGTGTGTGCATGTGTGTGCATGTGTGTTAATATATATATTAACATACATGAATGTATGTATATATGAATATGAATATATATGTATGTACGTATGTTGCATACTATATATATTAACATACATTCATGTATGTATATATGAATATGAATATATATGTATGTACGTATGTTGCATACACATATTTAGTGCTTTAAAAATCTTCAAAAATATGTTTGAAATCAAGAGTGTACTGTCCAATTTTTACCTTTACAATTTCACATTCTTTGAATGAAACTATAGATATTAAGATCTCAAATATATTAACATACCTGCTTTTGATGTCGCTCTCATCTCACTATTTAACAGTTTCGAGGACCATTGCTATGGGGGTTACTCATGGCATCTTTTAAAAGAGACATTGTTAGTATAAACTATAAAGGGATTGCATTACAAACCTGAGTTATTTTGAGCTGGCTATTTTCTATCATTCTCGAAGTAACCAAATGTTTAAATGTGTGAATTTGAAGTACTGGGGAAACCGTCAACGTAAAGGAAGACAGATATTAACAAAACTTGTCTACTTTATAAAAAAAACAAAATTCTGTTAAAGATATCCAAAAGATTTGATGATTTTTTACTCACCTCCTGAGATACCAAAGATTTGACTGTCTTTATCGTCTTCTGAATTCCAAAAATTGGGCATCTATTTCTCCCCTCAATATTTTACAAAGATTGGCCATTCGAGCCCTATCCATAAAGTATCTTATTGATGCATTCATTAATTTATAGTTAACATAGCCCTCAAATTTTATATATTCATGCTATGTAAATTATTTTAACATAAAAAATAATGCCACTGTATAAATGTTCTGCATAATTTTAAGTTGTCAAACCATGGCTGGTTTCCTCAGTCACCATATATTACGAAGGCAATGATTACAGAATGGGACGAGATCATCATGTACAATCAGCGGAGAACAAATAATTTCAGGGATAATAGCTTTTAAATAATTAATTCTTCAGATTTATGTGACCATCACCACATGGAGGTTTGTTGCTATTTCCCATTACCTGGACTGTATGTGCAAAAATGACAAGCTGAAGAACTCAACCGCTTTTACATGCAACTACCGGCTCAAGGAATATAACACGAGAATATTGGAAGCAAGAGAGTAATTCCATTTCAAAAATTTAATATACATTCTCCACGTGATTCTTTTGCCTGTGTTGGCAGAAATATAAAGTTTAAAAAAATATCTACATCTAACGAACACTCTGGTGATGTGGAACAGAATTGAGGAACATGAGTCTGTCATTCATCATGTAACCTTACAGGATACTACAACTCTCCCTCTAATTTTGAGGGGTAATAATATGAGATGCGTATGTTGTATGACTATATTATTCAATTGGTGTAAGGTGGAAACAATGTTCTCAATGTTTAACTATGGTTGGAAGAAAATTATGCCTCTGTTTTCCCATGACAACAGCGGATCTCTACAGTTCATATGGAATCAGAGTGTGCAAAATTTGTGCATATGGATTACATTTATGACTCCCAAAACTTTGCTGGTTCTTTACTGTACAAATTGCGGTCTTGAATTTCTAAATTGGCAATATGCCAATCCACCAAGTGAGCTTGAACACATTTACATAGTAAAAGTGCTGTAGGAAACAGCCACCATCCAGTTTCTTCCCTGAGTAAATAAACAAGAAAAGTTGAGCTTTTCAGTAGGTTATGCACTGTCTAATAATTTCTGCTCAATATGCCTATTTTATAGAAACAGAAACAAAAATGCCAGTTTTAACGATGTCTTATCTATGACTTCATGGCAAGCAAAGACAATTTAGAAAGTAAAACAGAAGCATACGTGTTAAAATTCCACGCATGAAAATTATGTAGTCCTCCATTTGACGAGGTATGAAATTTATAATGGTAAAATCCACATATCAACGCCACAACCTGCAGTCAGAATTCCAACAAAATTAGAATAACAAAGATTTGACATAAGATTTGAATCTTTTACATGGCAATCCCTGCCCAATATGTATTTATAGAAAACTGTATCCGCTGAAACAACATAATCAATTAAGAATGACAACAAAACCATGATATTAAAAAAATACCATATGCCATTCTAGATCTAAAAAAGAGTAAGAACCTATATTCTTCTAGACTTACATGTATTAGATTCAAAGGTATCAATAGAGGAAAATGCTTGCATGTTATGTTTGACTGCTATTTGAAAATAAAAAGTTTGTGAAGCAGAACCCTTATACTTCTACAAACTTATGATTAATCACAGAGCCAGTCATTGCACTTTCAGAATCAAGTTGATTATGTATCATCATTGGAGTCTCAATCCAAAGTCAAATATCTACTATAGCTTGGATTTTCTTCCCATTCTTGATTATAGTAATAAAAAGAACATGCAACACTACATAGGAAGTAATTTGCTTATGGTCAAGCAAAATGGATAATTAAAAAGGAATTAACTTAAGTATTAATAAACAAGCAAGTAATTCAAGATGGAGCTCAGCCATGATCTATGACAAAAGCTTCACTTGAAAAACATTTGAAGATTAAGCCCAAGGAAAGCTTCACTTCAAAAACACTTAAAGATGAAGCCCGGTGACTTTCTTTTCTATATCACTCTACTGCATGTTTTTTGGGAAGCAGAGATTTTTAAATTCAAACCATCTTGTGAAAACTGACATCATATCTGGAAAAAAAGCCTGGAGCCCCATCTTAAAAGTACGTCAAACAAATATAAACAGTGTCATGTGTAACAGTGAGTTATTAATTCTTCTGAGGCAGATCTAATAAGCAAAGAAGATTATGGAAATGTTCAAGGACATGGCATGTGAGGGATACAAAATGAAAAGGGCACACCTCAGACTCCAGAAAAAGTGGCACCTTTTCATCCCTTCTATATTAACAGTTACTCCTCTTGACCAAAAAACATTAAAACGAGGTTTTGGTTTAAATGTCAGTTCTAAACTTATAGCAATAAGACAAGTAATTATCCAGTATGCCCCTTCGGGGGAAAAATGCTTGAATTCACATAAATAAAACAACTGAATGAATTATTTGTACAAAAGCTTTTTACTGAAAACTGACTAGCCCTCCCTAAGTACTAAGGGAGCCTCTTTTACAATGTTCTGATCTTATTTTCAATGCTTTTCCTTCTTATTCAATAGTGTCTCTTCAGTGATTAGACCCTGCACTTATTGTGTAGCACAAACACTTCTCCACTTCCTAACACCTCAATTAAATAACTGCAACCCTAAGTGAAGTAAAATTTTGCATCACTGAACAACATTTTCTCTAAAGACTCCCAAACATTTTAATTGTGTTTCCTAGAGATACTTCTTTTTTTTTTTCTCAAATCATCATGCTTGGAACTATATTTAACATACAAGCATAAATACAATTAATATATCCCTTAAAACAGCAACTCAAATGAAACTCAAGCCATTGATTTTGAAGGCATACCCCTCTTACTTCAGGAATGTATTTATTGAACTCCATGTAGCACTCAAGAAATCAAATATTGATCCAAATAATAACCTCCTTCCAAGGAGGAGGTTATAGAGAGTATTGACCATGGTGGAAGAGGATAGCAATATTAGCTGTAAAGTTGGCAAACAACACAGAAATGGTAAATGATAGATTAATAATACAATTGCAATCAAATTAGAGGTAGATGATTCTGCCTTGATCTAGAAAACCTAAGTTACCAATTCGTCCCTACCAGAGCCCAGATACGATACGGTATGATACGGATTTGATACGATACAAATTCGCCTAGGGTTCATTTTTCAGACTGCGGATACGTCCAGGGTATTCAACAAAATCGAATCCGATTCGAACCCGGGCCGAATCCGGCCGCATGAATGCCAAGGCTGCAAAAAAAGTGGCTTTTTTTGCAATTTTTAATTTTTTTTTGACTTAGGAGACAGTTACCTTGACATGCAGAGCTGCATTTCTGATTTGATGACCAGAAGATATCAGCCATTACTAATGCTAATGGGACTATAAGTGCTTTTTCTCTAATTATTTCGTAGTAATGTGGCCATTTGTATCTTTGGCAGAGCCTGATGGTTTCTTGCCTTCAAGGTGTATTGAATGGTTGTGTTTATGTAATAGTTTCTCCTAATGGGGGCTGATTTGTATTGTCCCCACATTTCAAGTTCCATTGGAACTTCCAGTTCTATTCTATTTATTTCTTCAATAGTCTTCTCATTTGTTACTTCTAATCCAAATTGCTCATTTGCTCATTTGTTTCAATCCCTTTAACCTTTGGTCTATAATGTAATATTTAATATTGTTCATATATATTTAATAATTTAATGTTTTAAAGTCACTGCCATCCTTGGTTTGTAATTTAATTTCAAATGAGACAAAAATGAAAGCAAAACCACATTGAATATTTTAAAAGTGTAGAAATTGACAACTATATTCAGGAACAAACTATCTGCCTTGTAATTATTAATGGCTGATTGTAAACACTTGACATTTTTATGTTTGAAGTTTGAACTTTAATTTATAATTCTATATCATGACATTTGACTCTGAGTATAAAGTGGAGGTGTATTTTTGCTATGTTATTTGACTATTAATATGGTGGTGTATTCTGATACTGCTGCAAATATGTATATATTTCTGATTTTTATATGTTTTTGTATTAACGTACCCAACCCCAAAAATGTTTTTGACCTGGTTTCTCATATCCATACCCAAATCCAAAAATGAATTGGTAACTTAGTAGAAAACTTGGGTCAAGATAATTGCATCAATAACATCCATGCTCCACAAGCCCCCAGATGGAGAGAAAAGGCCAAGATTTGGGGATGGCAAGGGTACAACAGTGCAAATGTATATGGTTCTTAAAAAAAATAGTTATAGCAAAAATGTATATGGAATAACAAATGAAACTTTGAAATACTACATAATGCATTGAACAATGAAAATGTTGAATGTCATTATATTTATATTATATTCAAAATGATGATTACAATCAGAATTCAAAAACAATTGGCCAATGGACCAATGCCTCTAATCATCATTCTTCCCCAAAGTCCTTGCCAAACTCCCAATCGCTCGAACTCCTGGACTCCTCCAAGTCAAGCTCCTCCACACCAATACCAACCAATTGTATTTGTGTTGCATCTTCATCAACCTATGTTGGCTTCTCTAGCTCTACATCCAATCGGTTGTTGGGCTCTTGTATGTAAGCATGTTGTGGTCAATGAGAAGCAAGGCACTATGTATTAGCTACAAACTTCTCTGCCCTTCTAGGGGTAAGCTGGTTTCTCTTAACAGAGTAGATGAAACTATAAGTAGACAAGTTCCTATCAATGGAAGAAGAACTAGAAACCTAGGATAGCAAATGAATGACTAGTATGGTTATCAAAGAATTAGGCCCATGCATAATCCACCATAGAATTGGATCCTACTGTGCCATTCTCTCCCTATCCATCTTGGCCTCTTTTGGATATCCCCTAAGAGTCGCAAATTTTATCCAATTTTGTCCACTCAATACAAATGATGTCACCCTATGTAGAATCATACATCCTCTATATGGCCTTCATGAAGCCTGCCTCACCTCAACATCTTATTTAGGAGTAACTTTTGCAGGACTTTGCACATACCACTTTCAACGCATAGGCAGCCACGAGCTTCACCCATCAGCAATAAATAATTGGTTGATTATGTTCACTATAGAACTACAATGTAAGGTCTTTCTTATGTACAATGGCCTCCATTTGGTTAAGCATGTTATCAATGCAGTCAAACACTTCTCAAAGGCTAGGTGCATTAGCATTGCCATAACTAATAACTTTGAAGACTTGAGTAATGATGGCAACAATGTATCTCGCATCAACCCAAGAAGTGCCACTCTTCACCACCTCCTTCACCCTCCTCCCCTACTTTGACTTAGAATTGGGCCACTAATTCCATTTTGTTGTCATGACCATTAGTTGCAATGCCTCTTACATCTCAAGCATCCTCTCCAAGAAAATTAAGCATGATGCATATCGAGTTTCTATAGGTTTCAAAAAGGTCATAAAAAATGCATGTGAAGTATGGTGGTTACAAATAAACATCTACACATCTCTAGCATCATTAACCGCCTCTTTGATCTGATTGATTTTGCCCATGTACTTGAGTGTATTATTCATGGCATGTAATGTCCCCTTCCTAACCAGTTCAGTATGGTGGACAGTTAACCTATTCAATGGATTCCCGTAAGCTAATGAGTTAGGGTTAGGGAATCCTTGGAATCAATTGGTTCCAACAGGTTGGCAATATTAGGTGATTATCTGAGCTCTAGAGGTTATGATGTGCGTAACACCACTTTCTAGGGTGGTTTTGGATGATTTTTTCTATACTTGCTATTTTTAGTAAGTCAGTTTTGGGCACCAACAAGGTCAATTGCTAACATTTCTATTTTTAGCTCTGTAGATGGAGGCATTTAATGTCAGCATCCAAATAATTACTATGGTCCGGGAATTTATTTTAAGTAAAAAATATTTTATGAAGTTAAATAAAATATTTTATTTTATCGTTATTCAATATTATAAAGTGACTTTATGAGGGGGTACCTTTGGAGGACATAAGGAATTTTTTAATTTAATAAAGTACTCCCTAAAGTTGGACACCTCACTTGGAGAATCAAGGGGACATTCAAAATTTAAATAAAAAGTAGATTTAATGCTAAATGAGGCATGGGTTTTGAGGAGGCATACAAAAGAAAGTTTAGAAGCTCATTCATGTTTATGCTTGTCTTAATATTTTGGTATTCTTCTTGGTTGGAGGAGTTGGTTCTTCTTCGAGGTTTGTGAGGATGAAATCCCTTATAGGCAACATTCTCCACATTGTTGAAAGACACAATCTGGAGGATTTGAGGTGATTCCATTCAAGGGTCACACAGAAGCTTTATTATTTCAGTTTTGGTGAAGATTTTGCTAAGGGTTTGATTGCAGATCGGAAGGCAAATTTCAGTGTTTATTATCAGCATGATTGGAGGGTTTAAAACTCAGAAATATTCTATCCTTTTGCTGGCCGTACCTCATCCCAGGCAGGCCGTACTATTTCAAGGAGGGTGTGTGGTTTCTAGAGCTGGTCGTCTAGTCTTTGGGCTGCATTTTGTGGGGAGGAGGGGGGTGGGGGTGTGCGCGGGTTGAGGCACCTAGGGCTGTAGACAACTCAGCAATCAGACTCGGGGTGAAACAGCAGTGATTTGGGGAGATTTCAAGTGTCATTTCAAGCCCCGGGTTGCTGGTCATATGTCCAGTTTCAATCTATTTCAAACAGCAGCAAATGGGTATGTTTATAATGCAATCCTAAAGGTGTTATAATCATTTTGTGTATGTAGAACCCATATTTAAGGAATTATATTACTTCTATATCAACTCTGAAACATATTATAGTGCGAGCATTACTATATAGTTGAGTTTCCAGCACTTAATCTTGCAACAATATTTCTGTGTGTTATTATTATTATTATTTTCCATATTGCAAACACCTTCTGCATTTCCATCTTCTTCTCTAAACTCATCAAACAAACACAAAAAAAAAAGAAAAACAAGGCAGAACAAGGGTGCATGTTACAGTGGTATCAAAGCAATTGTATCCTACCATCCTGGAGGGTGTTATGTCAGCTAAATGAGTAATGCAGCCATCTTGTACACATCACTATAATTTGAGAAAGAATCGATCAAGTAGTAGCCTTGAGAGTCAACCAGAGTTAGATACCTTTGCAGGCATTGAAATGGGTGATAGAGAGCAGCAGGAACCTAGCACTAGGGAATGCTAAATGACCTAGCTAGAGGACAATGTGAGTTACAATAGAGTTTGGATCAAATGGTGCCCCTATTGAACCAATGGAAAATGGAAATGAAGTTTGAATAAAATTGGAAAAAGATAGTGCTCAGAGGGTTTCAAATGGGGGCCCTAGAGTTGTATCCTTTAAGAGGATAGATCGTTTGATTAGACATGAGTAGGCGGAGTGGGCAGCAAAGTCTCATCATGCCTATAGTTGCAGAACCGCAAAAGAACACTTACCATCCGGATATCTAGAAGTTGCTATCTGAGCATAGCAAGGTGTTGGGGAGTATCCCTCATGGAGTTCCACCAAAGAGAGGGACAGAGCATGTTATAGAGCTGGAGGAGGGTGCCAAACCAGTGATTACTACGCCATACATACATCCTAAGAGGCATAAGGATGAGATAGTGAAAGCAACTAAGGAATTACTGGAGATGGGGCACATTAGACCCAACAAGAGTTCATTCGCATCAGCAGTGGTTTTAGTGAAGAGAAAAGATGGGACAATGTAGATGTGTATTGATTATAGGGCATTGAATAAGAAAACAATTAAAAACAGGTATCCTATTCCTCGGATAGATGAGTTGATTGAGTAGTTGCATAGAGCTTGTTATTTTTCCAAGATAGATTTGAGATCAAGGTACCATCAAATCCGAATGAGAGTAGACAGCTTTCAAATGTCACTTTGGACATTTTGAATTCTTGGTGATGCCCTTTGGTTTAATAAATGCACCAACCACTTTCTAGAGTTGTATGAATCAAGTATTTTAGAAACAGTTGAGGAAGTTTGTATTGATATTTTTTTGTGATATCCCATTTTTTAGTAAAACATGGGAAGAACACATGACGCATCTCAAGGAGGTCTTGAGCATATTGGAGAGTGAGTCCTTGTATGCCAAGGAGTCCAAATGCGATTTTGGCATGACAAAGCTTCTCTATTTGGGACACATCATCAATGCACAGGGAGTGAGAATTGATCCTGAAAAGATCAAGGCTATAGTTGAATGGCCTACCCCTACGAATCTCACTCGGCTTAAGGGATTCTTTGGTCTGTGTTGGTTCTACAGGAGGTTTGTTAAGATTTTTCCACATACTACAACTCCACTTATAGACAAAGAAAGTATCTTTTGAGTGGCTCGATTCAACACAAAGGTGTTTTGAGCACTTCAAAACAATTGATGTCTTCATGTCCTGTGTTGGCAATACCAGATTTCTCCAAACCTTTTTAGGTAGAGTGTGACGCTTGAGGGGAGTGGATTGGAGCTATTTTGATGTAGGAAAAGCACCCCACAACATTTGAGAGCAGAAAACTAAGAGGTGTGGAGAGGAGTTACTCTATCTATGATAGGGAGATGTTGGCCATCATGCATGCCTTGGTCAAATTTAGACCATAGCTAGTGGGGGGTAAATTTATTATCAAAACGGACCACAATAGCATTAAGTATTTTATGAACCAAAAGGATCTTAATGACAGGCAGCAAAAGTGGGTTAGTAGACTCCAAACATATGATTTTGACATTGTATATGTCAAGGGGAAGAAGAATGTAGTTGTCGATGCACTTTCCAAGAGGCCTCACTTATGTTCTCTGGTTGAGATTATTGCTGATTGGAGAGAGTTAATTTCAAAAGAGTATGCTAAGGATTCTTGGGCAGCAAGAATCACAAAAGGCACTATCCACGATGACAGGTATACAATGCTCAATGAGTTGATCATTTATAAGGAGAGGATTTATTTGGTGCCTACTTCACAACTTAAGGGGAAGATATTGCGGACTTTTCATGATGCACCCATGGCTGGTCACCCGAGTTTCTTCAAACCTACAGGAAGATCTAGGAAAGATTACCTAGAAAGGACTAAAAAATGAAGTCCTTAAGTATATCAAAGAGTGTTCCACTTGCCAATAGAATAAGAATGAGAACACTTATTCAACTGGTCTACTTCAACCCTTATCCATTCCTAATCAGAAACAAGAATGTATCTCCATGGATTTCATCACTAGGTCACCTAAGGTGCAGAGCAAGGATTGCATATATGTCGTGGTTGATAGGCTAACCAAATCTGCACATTTCTTTGCTATTTCAGTGTCATATACTGTAGCTCAGGTGGCTGATTTATTCTTCAGGGAAAGACTTGGGACACAACCGACTGGCTGATTTATTCTTTAGGAGCATGCTAAGCACTTCCAAGATGCCACATCCTACATTGCAACCTATTGGGGTTTCTTCAAATCCCTTCAACAACAGTTATAGACTAGGGAACACATCTCTTATGAGGTGGGGAAGAGAAGACTCACCACCATGCCTCCCTGGAAAGAACAATCAAAAGGAGAAGCAACAGAGGCCATCCTACAGATGAGTTCGAAAAAAAAAACCAAAGTGCAAGAAGGATAAAGCACAATGGGAGGTCTCCCCACAAATAGTAGATATAGAAGAGGAGCAAGCAATATCGGACGACACACTTATACTTGAAGTTTTATCACTAGCAGATGAAGATCAATTGTATAGCAGTCTATTCCGAAAAGAAGTCATAGATATGACCCTCCAAGAATATCCCAATATGGCAATTCCAAATAAATTGATCACAGAGAGAGCAATAATCGGGTATACGGTAGCATCCAACACATCATTGGAGGACCTAATTGATCAATCCCCGAACTCCTTGACCACCGCACTCAAAGAAAAGAGAGAAAGCAACTAGGGTAGAGGAAAATTAAAAGATTTGGCCATTGGGGAATTAGCTCCTACAATTACACATTCGCAAAAGCAAAGGATAGCAAAAATACAAACCAAAGAGCTCTG
Organism: Sequoia sempervirens; assembly: GCA_007258455.2. NCBI lineage: Eukaryota > Viridiplantae > Streptophyta > Pinopsida > Cupressales > Cupressaceae > Sequoia > Sequoia sempervirens. The sequence continues at coordinate 113,450 of VDFB02262751.1, forward strand.
GTCCAAGCAAAGGTTAGATAAAATAATGATGGAGAAACCAAAGATCACTCAAACAACCCAACAAGAGATCAAGGAGGCCTTTCACAAAAAAAACCTATCAAAAGCTACATGAAGAAGAAGCAAAATATAAAGCAACTTCTTCAAAGCAAGAACAATCTTCTCATCCTCCACAGTCTGAAACACCTTCCTCCTCTGCAACCTCTTCTATGCAATCCATTAAGGACTTTTTGGAAAAACAAAAGCAGATCCAACCAGTGGCATCTCCGCAACTACTCCAAATTTTGCTAATAGGATCACAAGTAGATATTGGGAGCATCTCACCCCTACACAAATTCCAATTAGGGGACATCCTACAACAAACAACGAGAGTGAATATTAAAACATCATGTGGAGAACTCTAATCAATTGGAGGAAATGGTGAAGGATATCCAAAGCAAGTTCCCACATCTCCAAGGGAACTCATCCCAACCATTGGCAAGCCAGTTGAAAATTTTGATAGATAGGGGGATGATCAAGGATACCCAACTAAAAAAGAAAACAATAAGACAACAAGTTCAAGCAACGCACCACAAGGCCAGAACCGATGAGGAAAAGAAGAAATGTGCTACCACACACTCCGCCCTAGAGTCACAGATCGACAAACTAAAGAATATTGAAGGAGATCTCAATGCACTTTACCATTTTGTCTGCAATGGCCAACAGTGACAACTTCGATTAAGGCTCAAATGGATCAGCTAGAAGTCCATATACTTTAGAGAGCCACAATATATAATGCCCTCCAATATACAGATGGCCAATCCCGGGTACAGATAGAAGCACTACATGCCCAATTTCAACAATTACAGGATCAAAGGGATAAAAGCCAGAATAGATTCCACCAACTAAGGGAAGTAGTAAGCTTAAGGTTAGCACACATCACGAGAGTCCTCCAAGAAGCACACCAATTAGCAAAAAAGAACCAAATTCCCCAAACACTTCCAAAGGCAAAGCGGCTACTACTGCAAATCCAAGTTTAGACCCAACAGCTGCACTTAGCCAAAACACAATGGGACCACTTTTTCTAAACTCGAGGAGATATATAAGGATATTTTTCCAACAAAGTAGAGTTGACTTGAGGACAAGTCAACATTTTGAAAGGGAGGATGATGTTGGTAGGAAAGAGCAACAGTTCAGACATCGCCAAGCAAATCCTACCACATCTTGCCGTAAAGAACTTGCGGACCATAAGATTCAAAGATACCATCTAGGGTAGGAATAGGGTAGATGGGTCATGTCCCATCCCATAGATATATGTATAGGGAAAGATATGAACAGTAAAAGGAGAGAGATAGATATACGAGTGTGTGTATGAAATTAAATGTAAGAAGATATTTGAATAAGAATGTATGTGAGAAGAAGAGAAAGACGTACAGAGTATAGGGGAAGATATACGAATGTACTCCATTGATATAAATATATAATGGTATCGGAATTCTATATATATGATGTTATCTGGCATTTTATGAATCTATAATTGTAATGTCCCCTACTTGGAGTATGCTTGAATTTTCCTTAACGGACAAGTACACAACCTAAAATTGTTTAACAAATAATATTCCATAGCAAATTATATAATAGATATTGAACATAGGAATAAATGGACTATTAACATTCATGAAATAATGAATGACAACTTGAATCCAATCGATAGACTCTTTTCCAATAACCAATCACAGTAGGGATTGGAGACAAACGCATGATAGGGCGCCGAAAAAACTATTTATCACAATTAAGCCCAAGGGCGTGCTCACCCCTGGCCCCAAGGGGCAGGAACATCCAACCAAGACAATTCCTATACCTCCCTTCCCTAACATGTTTCCTTGCTAGCCCTACACATGATTGCTTAAAGGAAAAGATGTAGATTACAATAATATAAATAAAATCCTGTGTTCCACGGCATTTTGGGGACGGGGACGGGGGGACGGCAGGGGACGAGTTTCGGGGACGGCAATCCGAGGGCAGATTTTTGGGGACGGCGGGGGGACGGCGATATAGAAATTTTTCAAAATATATATATATATATATACACAATTACATATATATATGAATTTTTAAAAATATATTATATATAGAGAGAGAAAGAGAGCAATTTGAAATATTAAATATGTGCAACAATTTCAATATGACAATACGTGCATAGATAAAGAGTATAACAACAGTATAACAACAATATAGCAATAGTATAACAACAATATAAACATAAAGGTAAACACTAACAACAATGCCAATAACTTAACAATTAAATATAAAAGCATTTTGTTCAAGTTTTAACACTAAAGTTAAATAACTCAAAGATCAACGTAAACTTTAAAGTTTAAATACAACAATCTGTCAATCTATGACACTATGCCTCATTCGGGCTATCAATATCAAAAGCACTATCTGTGTCACTGTCACTCTCTGCCTGAAGTGGATCATCCAAAGGAAGGCCAACCATTCCCAGTTGCACCTCCTCCTCATCAATCTGCCTAACTAGTTTGTTTAAAAATAATAGTTTGTTTAAAAATCAATTTTATTATTCGTAATTTTTTATTTAATTTTACAATAATATTAAAATTTTAAATAGTTATGCTTATTTTAATTTAATTTTATTATTTTATTATTTTAAATTTAAACTAAATAATAGTTTGTTTAAAAATTCATTTTATTACTCGTAATTTTTTTTTAATTTGACAATAAATTATAATATTAAATAGCTATGCTTAAAAATTAAATGTTTTATCAAATTTTTATTTAATGAAATATAATAATATTTAATATTTATTATTTATTAATTATCACGCAATTTTATTTTATTTCATAATATAATTAACTTACAAGCAATTAAAAATTAATTTTTTTATCAAATATGATGAAATATTTAATATTATTAAGCAATTTTTATTTAATTTGTCAAAAATTAAAAGATTTTTTTACTTTGACAAAAGGGGGACTCCTGGGCGTCCCCGATACGATTGGGGGACTTCTAGCCGTCCCCTAGCCGTTTCGGGGACGCCTAGGCGTCCCCTTTTATTTTCCAGCCGTCCCCCTTTTTGGGGACGCGTTTCCTGCCGTCCCCCAGTTTTCAAAAATCACGGGGGACGCCTGGGGGACGTCCCCTGCCGTCCCCCCGTCCCCGAAACGCCACAGGGGACGGGGACGTAGGGTTTGGGTGGGGGGACGCGTCCCCATGTAACACAGATAAAATCACTATTTCCCTTATTTACCAATTTAGACATAACATATTTCTCCTCATATTAGTCATTATGAAATTAGCTATATATCTATATATTTATATACCTACTAAAATTATACATTAAATGCATATACAATCACATGCATTCCAAATACCTTCTTAATCAATTTACTGATTTCTTAAAATGCCAATTCAGATCTAACCCATTCGAGGCATACCAATCCCTTATTAAATTTAATGGCTCCTGTCTTTCCGAGTGCAGATTATTATTTATTTTCTGATCTCTTTTCTGATTGAATAATATTACATTGTGTCTCATCTTCCATATATACCCGCTTGGAGAGGGCGACTCACCATAAAGGACATGACTTATCATAAAGAGTCGGCCTCTTTAAACTTTAATTAAATATGTTTTAACCTTTACTAAAAGGTGCCAACGTATGAAGAGTTGGCCACTATAGTAGAAGCGCCTCAAATAATACAGAACATAATCCAGGTTGGCCAGCCATAACAATGTATTTATTATCAATGTAGGTGCCACCAATTAGCAGATTGGCCAGCATATTGTAATGTTAATATACTTCATTTTCATTTTTATTTTACTTTTGGTCGGACCTGCTGTCAATTGCTACTATTGTTATTTATTTTATTTATTTGTATTTCAATGCTTGGATTGTAATTTGATCATGGTGGGGGAATGACAATAATTGATTAGTTAATCCTCTGTCCAAATCAAACCATTTTATATGACTGAATCCGGGGTATAAACTACAACACTCATAAAGTACATGGGGCTCAAAACTTTGGTCAGTGTTTCCCCAATTTTCTTGCTAACAATGTACAAAAATGCAAAGATAAAAAGAGAAAATCCTATTGTCCTCTAATTTAAAGGCATTTTAATAGCATGGAGGTGTAGAGTGCATATAAAAAATGAGAGCAAATTTTACAATATAAATTTTTCATTTATGTTTATATCACTGATTACATTGCATTGCACAATGCACAGTGTCCAAATGATAATGAAATAAAATGTGATAGAGGAAGACAAACAAAGTCTTATAAAATGTGAAACTTTGCCTTCAATCTTCACTCAAGGATGAGTGGTTATTTCCCCACATTAACAATGGGCATTAGGATTAGTCTACATAAGAATTGTCAACACTCGGTGTTAAGTAGAAATGAGAGTTATGGTCTACGAATCTATTCCAATATCCACTAAAGGCTAATTTTATCAAAGATCCAATGTTAGTTAATGCACACCATTTAGTAATATTTTTAGTTGGCGCAACAACTCTTAAGTCTTCCTTTACACAAATATGGATATAGATACCCCTAATATAGATAGGGCTGGATACAACAATCATCTATATATTATAATATTAATATATAATAAATGCAAATTAAAAACTATTAAAACAAAGCAAATGCAAATTGAAAAATATATTATTATAATCAGATATAATTTATTATTTTATGCCTAAATATTATAATTTTAATGATAATAATATTAAACTTAATAAATAACAAATTTCTCAAATAAATTAATAAATTATATATTAAAGTTAATAAATAAATAAATAGTAGAAATAATATTTATAAAAAAATGTCCAAACACACAAAACTCAAACCTATAAAATCAATTCGTTGAAAATAAAATGAAACATAAAATGAAGTTTACACCCAACAAATGGATTTATTTAATGTATTCCTTTATTCAATGTTAGAAAGTGATATGCAAACACTGCTCCAAAATGCCTGTAGTAACCAAGCAAGCTTGTATTTGTGGAAAAGAAAACAATGCAAACAATTTTTATACTGAAAACCCCTAAGTGCAGAAATTGTAAAAACTCATTTAAAAATCATTACAACTCCCAAGTAGTCACAATTCTGCTGATTAAATCATGTTTTTTTCAGGGTTTTTCAGGGAAAAAAGAGTTACACTTTTTCCCAGCAATTTAATGATAAAAACACAATTTATTTATGGTAAAAATCACCAAAAAGGGGGGTGTTTACAATTAATCGCAAGTTTTCCATGATTTATGCTTCATATGGTATATACTATATACCATAAAACGATGAAAGATTGACATAGGAATATCATTAACCTATATTAAAATGCATGGTTGGAAACTCATAGGGACTTGCAAGGACTTGTCAAGCCTCACAAGTCAGCAAGGTCCCCATGAAACTTGCACATCATGTCAAGCCCAAGTACTTGCAAATTTTTCCCTCAGACTCATCAAGTCTTGGGCATGGACTCACAAGTCCCGAGAGAAAACTCTCCTGCATTAAAAACAGAACTTTGCTACCTTTCATACATCATTTTTTTTTCACTTTTCACTCATTTGGTTTTCCACAAGTGCAAATCGAGCAAAGAGTGATTAGAAAGCAATTTTAGGTCAAAATCAAAGACTGTCAAGTTTCAAGTGCATTTGACAAAGATATTTCCTGTTCTTCTTTCTTGATTTTTTTTTTTCAAATTTCAAATGTCAAATGCTGAAAACCTGGCTGTTATGCTGTCCAGATTTTTCTGGCTTTCTCATCTCTCAACCCTCCCCTACTAGTGTTGCATTTTCTTTTATCTTTTAGATCATAAATGGAAAACTCGCCTAGTACTTGCTAGTCCACATGAAAAACTCGGCCGCGTCAAGATCTTAAACATGTCTTTTTCAAGTTACATTTCATTTCAAAACCACTTGAAACTTTGTGTGGAGACCAACCCCTCCCCCCCACTCCCGCAAAAAAGCAAGAAGGCACCATTTGCAATGATCTGCCATCAAGAAGAGCGGATTCAAACACATTTTTGTGCAGATTTTCAAGGCAAATTCAAATCACAGGTAGGGTTTTGGTTTTTCTTTATTCTTTTTTATTAATCAATTTTTTTCATTCTTGTTGCAAAATATTCAATCCAAATTGAAAAAAAACTTCATAGAGCACAAAAAAGCATGCTTTTTGCATTTAGAATCCAAAAAACAAGATTCATCACTATTTTTTGTTGATTTTTTCTGATTTTTTTCATTATTTTCACAGTTTTTTGAATTTTTCAGACCTAGGCTCATTTTTTGTGTAGAATGTTTAGATTAGTTATTTTATAATTCATTTAAACACATTTGTATCAATTTAAATCAAATTTAGAGAGATTTTTTAATGTTTTAGGTTGTTTTTTAAAAAAAATTGTATTAAAAATTTAATATGTTGTACATTTTTTTTGTATGTATAGGTTGAATATGCACTATAATGGCTTCTAGCTCTACTTCAGGCTCTGCCACATCAGTGCCCACACCATCATAGGTTCCAGGTGTTGGAAATGTTGTCATTGATGTCAAAGTCATGTCAAGAAGGGTTTTGTTGTCTAAGCATAGTATCATTGATGTATGGACGAGTTTGTTGGAAGTTGTCATTGATGGAAGACATGTCAAAGGTGGCATGAGAAATGGCTGTTGCCATTTAAGATATGATCATACAAAAGCGGAGGAACATGAATATATTGATCATATTCAAGACCTGTACATTGATGTGATGGAGGCCTTTTCAAGATTACCTGCAGTTGTGACTATAAGCATGTGCCGTGATATGGAAAAGAATCATAATAAGGAAATCAGAATAAGTCTGCTGCACTCGGGTGAATTTCCCAGGCTGCAAAAAGCTGTGATCAATATGTTTCCCTTAATATGCTCATGAAGGCAATCACTGTGGATTTTCAAGCAGTACAAAGGCATCGAGCTACCATCCTAGAATGTGTTAAGGACTCTGATGCCTCAATCAGAAAAAGAGATCTAGTGCTTGTATTTGTTCTTGTCAATGACACTAATGTAAAACCTTTGACAAAAGAATTACTTGAGTACTTGGACGTGCTTGTTGTTGGATATTAACATTGATGTCAAATATGAGAAGACAAATGTTGTCATTGATGTAAAAAGAAATGGATAAGATTATTGGCAAGACTTTTTTAAGAAGATTATCCATATGTAGCAGGTTGATAGCAACAGATTTAGAGATGTATGACAGATCTTCAAGAAGATATCTGTAAGAGTTTATGAGCAGACATCTGAAGAACTTATGAGCAGCTTATGAGTATCAAAATAGCATAACGACAAATACCATGACCTGAGAAAGGAAATCACATCCCTAGTGTATGCCATTAGAATTCCCAAGGAGTTCAAATAAAGATTGGCCCCTTCTTACTGGGCGATGAATCTTGATAGATGCAATTTCATGAAAGATAAATATAATACCAGATTAAGGAATTCGAAGATATTCAAGGAAACAATACATTTCCTATGATCGCATAGACACCACCCCGGTACTCGATATTGTCGAAGGAATTCAAATTTACTAGGAAAACACTTATATGGGGGTCGAGTTTATTATTCATGGTTGTCACCTTTTGCCATTTCATTCTATATGCTGACGCGAATATAATGAGAGCCATATTATAAATCCATTTTGAATGACGATGACGAAGAATTATATCTTCTGAGGATTAACTTTGTTGATTGGCCAATTCGACTTCATGTGCCGCCATCTCACCATTACTTGGCAGAGGATAATAATTGTTCGATGAAGTCATTCATAACCAGGAAGGGTTGTGATGTGCTTTGGAGGACTGTAAAAACGTTAATACACCGATATAATTTATTAAGATGCCACAATTACAATTGAAGATAAATAACAATTAAGCTTATGAAGACAACAACTAAAGATATGATGATAGATAAAAGTCTTCAACTTGTTAAACCATAAATTATTAAGGCCACCCATCAATCGATTAAGTTATAAATCAGAAATAAAATATGTCAAAGGCAGCAGTGACATTACAAAAAGATGCATCCATAGGAAGGAAGGAGACACATCATTTGCAAAAGACATAACCTTTGAGAAGGTATAACTGAACATTAGAAATGGAACCAAAAGTGTTAGTTTTATGATCAGATTAATAGCATAGAAATTTAATTCAAATTGAACACAATAACACAGTAGATACCCTTGGAAAACCCTCCTTCTGAGGGAGAAAAACCTAGCAACAATATATCCTTTTTATATTGAATATCACAAGAAGTCTCCTTTACAATGGGCCGATAGGAAGGCCAATAATAAGCATCACAATATGATGCAAACACATAAATAATATGATGCAAACTGCAGATGAGACCTCAGCCTTTAATAATGTCGATCTGCCTTGAAGAAGAACTCGCACTTGCCTAGGATGAATGTATCACCAATTGAATATATCTCAACAATGAAATGCTTATCGGTTATGTATACAAGTGAGAGAGAAGGTCGTGACTCTTCAAGGAGCAACAAGTTGGCCTTAACAAAAAATCGTGTCTCTTCCACAAGAGGTCGGCCTTCTAGAAGATCGCGCCACTTCATAATTTGGAATAATTAATATTAAATATATGAATGTGCCTCTTCATCTCATTCAATCGCTAACATATAAATTAAATAGCCCCAGGTTATCATTTAATTTATCACATGTAGTAAAGGAGATCGGCTGGAAGGATAAGACCGACGCTGTCATAAAACATCAACAAAAAGGAATCATCGAATTATGTTTGTGGCTGTGTAGAGTGTTGAATGCGAGACAAAGGTTATATCATTCAAATTCAAGAAGATTTAAAGATGAGAAGATGAAGAGTAATTCAGAATTATATCAACATATATGAAGAGAGTGTTAATGTTGTGCAAGAAGAAAGAACGTGTGTGAGGTGTGGAAGAAGAACAAGACATGCGTATGAGATAAAAAGACATCATTCAAACACAAGAAAAATTGATGAGGAGAAAAGAATAATTGTGTAAGGCAGATTTTTTGTAAAGAACGTTTATATGATCATTATCCATTGAAGAAGCAAATAAAAGATGACAAAATATCTTTGTAATTCAAGCAGAATTATAAGCACATTTGGAGAAGATTTAAAAGCATATTGAAGCAGATTTATAAGCATATTTTGGAGCAGATTATTGAAGCATGTTGGAACAGATTTGAAGGGATTAAAGTAGATTTTGAAGAAGAGTTCAGAGCAGTTTGAGAAGAGAGTTGTGAAGAAAATTCAAAGGCAGTCCAAGAGCAAGTTTATTGCATATTTGGTGAAGATCATAATTATCCATCATATGTTGTAGAAGCAACACTATCAAGGTGGAAAATCAGATTTATGTGAAGTGGGTTGGTGCTCACAAATTCAGAAGGAGTCGGTGCCTACTAAATCAAAATTAGGGGGTGGTGCTCCTTGTAGGTAGGTGCCTACTAAATCAGAAATTGGAGTTGGTGCTTACTAAATCAGTTTTAGGGGTTGGTGCTCCTTGTAGGTTGGTGCCTACTAAATTATAAAATTGATGATTCAAGTAGGTTGGTGCCTACAATCATTGTAAACCTATTTTATTATAAAGTACACTTTGTATCGTGGTTTCTCCCGTAAGGGTTTCCACGTAAAATCTTGGTGTTAACTTGTTCATATTGTTATATTCTTGCATAGTTGATATTGTATTAGAGTTTAAGGTTGATAAAAGTTGATATTTAAACCGCCCCGCCCACCCCCTCTCAATATATTTTTGTGCTCTTCACCAGGCATTCGTCCTCCAAGAGCTAGAGACCCTGCATGGAAGTACGTTGTGAGAGGGTCGGTACCTGGATCGGTTGTTTGCAGTGAATGTAAGAATGTATATCATGGAGGCATAAATCGCCTCAAATACCATCTTGCAGGCATCCCTCAACGTGATGCCAAGCCTTGTGAAAAGGGCAAAGAAGAGATTAGAAGAGAGATGCTTGCCATACTTTTAGTTGCCAAGGAAAAAATATTGCAAAGGAAGAGGACAAAAGCAGCCATAGCTCGTGGACATGGTCAAGAGCCCGAGCAAGTAGAGATAGGGTCAGATGAGGAGGCAAATATTGGCATTGTGGGCTCTCTTTGTGGTCCACAGATTCACACTCATGGCACCGTCCTCTAGGCCCCCCCTTTCCTCTACTTCAAGTAGAGTGTCGCCGCCGCCGCCGCCGCCTTAATCTTCACGCACACCACATAGTTTTTTTGTGCCCCGAAACACACCAGGAGCACAAATCTCATTGGAGGCTACAAGGTGGAATAAGGAGGAGCATCAACATGCCGACATGGCATGTGTAGACTTTTGGTATTTCAATAACATTCCATTCAATGTGGCAAGTAGTCCCTATTGGCACAATATGATTACCGCATTGACAATTGCACAAAAAGGCTACAAGCCACCTTCTCGCAAAGAATTGAGTGGGGGGTTAGTCAACTTAAATTTTATGCTAAGTTTATGTTCTTTAATTTAAATAATTTATGTTGAATTCAAGCTATTTTTTGTTTAAAAATTACAATTTTGTACTTATTTAATTATTTTACTTTCTACTTGCAGGTTGGTCACAAATGCAACTGAAAGGGCAATGCATATAGTGGAAGAACAAAAGAAAGAATGGAAGAAATATGGCTGCACCATTCTTTCCGATGGGTGGACGGATGGGAAAAACTGCACCATCCTTAATATTTTGAAATTGGTGGATGTCTCCAACAAGATAAAAACTGCAGAAACATTGTGTACATTGTTGGAGGAAGTTGTCATGGAGGTGGGGATTGATAATGTCGTGCAAATCATCACGGATAATGCAGCAGAATATGTGGCAACTAAGAGAATGCTTGAGAGTAGACATCCATCACTCTTTTGGTCACCTTGTGGGGCCTGTTGTGACCTAACTCACACCTCGCCCCATTGCAAATGGGGACCCTTGTCGTTTGCCTTTTAGGGTTTTGCTTTCGCGCGCCTCGTTTTGTCTGCTCTCTGATTGGGGGTTTTAAGTCTGCATTTTGAACGGTCACCCGAGTCGAGTCAGTGAATTTTAGTCTGGATCAATGTACAAACGTCACCATTGTGCTTAGAAGGCCTGGGAGACGAAGATCGACTGTCGTTTCGGTCGATTCTGACACTTCCAAATTTTTAGGGTTTCTCACCCCGGGCCCCTATTTTTTTAGGACCTACTTTTTTGGCACTTTTGGGCAATTCTGGGATCCCTATTTTTTAGGGTCTATTTTTGGAAAGTTGCTATTTTTGGAAAATTTCTATTTTTAGAAAGTTTCTATTTTTAGAAGGGCCACGAGTTTCAAAAACGCACTCAGAAGTTCGAAACGAGCAACGAAACTCTCAGAAAATCGATTCAAAGTTTTTTTTGAAATTTTGGTCAAAAATCTGGAAAATCTGCACTAAAATGGTGAAGAAATCTGAACATTCATGAAGAAATCTGCAAGAAGTTCATCAAATTCGTCAAGAAAATCTGGAAATTCATGGAAAATCTGAGCACAGTCATGGAAAAAACTGATAAATTCACCTAAGGCAGAGGAAATGAATGGTAAGAAGCTTCAGCCAACATGTCAATAGCCTGAAAATCTGGGCAATGGCAATGAAATCTGTCAAGTCCGCCTTTGGAGATGGCATAAAAATCTGAGCAATGGACAGTCACATGATGAAGTCCGCCCATCAAGAATGAAGGAAACGTCTAAGAAAATCTGGCAAATGTCTAAGAAAATCTGGCAATGGCCAAACATGCAAGGAAGTCCGCCCTACTTTTGGCCAACCAAAGCATGAAGTCCGCCCCAGCCAAGAAGGAAAATGGCAACAGATGTAAGGAAGTCCGCCTTGGATATTGGCCAATGGCCAAACATACATGCAAGTCCGCCCTCCAAAGTGGCAAGCAAGAGGTCAAAGTCCGCCCTCCAACCAAGTTCAATGGCGAAGAATATGTCAAAGTCCGCCCTAGGCAGTTTCAAGTTGGCAAGGGAAGAGTATGAAGTCCGCCCAAAGCAAAGTGAGATAAAATTGGCTAAGGCATGGACAAAGCAAAGATAAAGTGGCCAAAAACAAGCTGAAATCCGCCTTAGGGAAGAGGAAAATGCCTAAAGCAAGAGGTAAATGGCAAACAAAGAAGGAAAGTCCGCCCTAAGCAAAGTCAAAATGGCCAAAAAACCAACAGAGTCCGCCCTAGCAAAGAGGTAAAGTGGCTACAAATTGTGAGAAGTCCGCCTAAGATGAAAGGAAAGAAAAAATGGCCAAAGGAAAGTAAATGGCAAAGAAAATGCCAAAGTCCGCCATGTATTGGGAGTATAAAATTTGAAATTTTCCTAAGTCCAAACCTCCGAAAAATGAAAATATACCTGGCACTTGAAAATTTGCCCAAGAGAATATAGAAAAATCTTCGCCATGGCTAGAAAAATTGAGCAAATGGACAAAATAAAATTGGATTTGTCAAGGAAAATTTGTGAAAAATCGAGTTGTGGATGGAAAAATACCGGGCATGGCGAAAGAATTTTGGGACAAAAGGCAAGTCATGGCTAGAAAATCTTTGGACATGGCCAAGAAAAGTTGGACGTGACTAGGAAATGTCAGACAAGAAATATTTTATGGCCAAATAAAATTGGACATGGCCAAATATTTTTGGAAAACGATCAAAAAATCATGGGCATACCGAGTTGAATGTTGAAGATTATGGCAAGAAAAATTGGAAAAATGAAAAAACGCCTAAGGCATTGGCGAGAAATTTTCGAAAAATCAAAAAATAAATTGCCAACAAAACGAACGGGTTGGAATGGACACATAAAATAATTATTTTAATTATTTTAATATTTTATTTCCAACACCAAAAAAGAGATAAGTCATGAAAAGTTTGAAATTGGAAAGAGAGAAAAAGAGTCTTGTTGGACTGAGAATTAAATTAGAAACTTTCCCGGACGAAGTTGTTAAGGATAGAACTTGCCATTCAGAAACAAAGCGAAAGAATGAGTTCGAACTTGATTCAAAGGAAACTTTGCAAATATGCTAAAATGATCGACCCTCTCACTTCTATAAGTGATTTCGTTTTTCATTTGTGCAATCACTCAATTTTGAGAAGGAAAGTTGTGAGAGAAAAAGTGTTTAAGGCGAAAGGTTGAAAGATTTTGCAGCAAAGTGAAAGAAATATTCTGTTATCAGCTTGCATAGCAATCACGATCACGTCACAAGGCAGATTTTTTCTTGTCCATTTCATGTTAACATGAAGCTTCACCATTCATCTTCATTCCAGCTTGTTATTTTTCGTAAAGTCTAATTTGATTACCAGCTGGAATGTTCTTTCAAACTGATTTTAAATGTCAAATTCTGATTTTCCTTATTTCTTTCTCTTGCAGATCTATTTTTTTTCGAAACAGCCAAGATGAAATTCGCAAGCAAAGGTGTCCAAACTCAATCGAAGATCAAGTCCAAGTGGGAGCACGTTCTTGACACAGACCTTGGCCATGTTGATCTTGAAGATTTCCGAAAGAGAATGTACGGGACTGACGGACGCTTGCCAACACCAATCGCCATGAGGATGATGCGAAACGGAATCGTCCATGCAGCTGGTTTTCCACCAGCAAAAGAATGTCCTGAGTTGATGGCAGAGTGCGCACTACATTACAACGCACAAGACAGACAGATAGAAGCTCCTGACGGAAGAGTCCTTGCTTACTTGTCTGAGCCGGCAATCCAGGAGACTTTTGGCATCCCAGTGTACAATCGTACATCCTATCGCACCAAGCAGGATGCACTCAAACTTTACCAAAGTCAGAAGGATCTGTGTGCATCCAACATAAACAAGAATTGGTTATTAAAACCAAAGCCTACTGCAAGCAAAATGCCGAAAAAGTTGATCAGAACCCACTTCAAAGAGGAATATGGTGATATCGTTCTGCTACTTAACAGAATGGTAGGCAGTGCCCACGGTGCTCCGTTCGAAGAATGGATGTATTATTTTATTGATGAGATAATCACTGGAGTCAAAATGTTTAATTGGTCCAGGATGATCAGTGACAGCCTGCATGAACAGTTGGTCAACTTTGAACAGACCAAAGTTTTCCACATGAGCTCATACGTTGTATATTCATTGGCAAGATATTATAAATATCCTGGCTTGACATGCAAAGGCGTGGTTGGCAATGGCGAGGGGAAATTCAAAGTCTACGACTGATATCCACAGCTGCAGCTGAAAGATAACTCCCACTTCCGGCGAGCTCACGATGCATTTTTGATGCATTTTTGATGTATATCACTCGGCTTCTTCAGGGCGGAAAGCACCAAAGACTCTCGCATGAAGCTAAGAGCTTGATCAGTCGTTATGGATTCTGGTTTATTCAATATCCCAAGTTCACCTACATCAGAATCCAAGGATTTTCCGGAAATCCTTATAGGCTGCCTGTCTACCCGACAAATAGGATGGTGTTGTTGGAAGTGCTAAGGCAACTAGAAACGTATCAGAACATCCAAAGACCTAAGCAGAAAGCTGCCGTCACCTTCCCCTTTTTCATCGGCAACATGGAGGAGTCATGCCCGACAGCCCAAGCAGCAGAGGTTGCTCGACTGGAGATTCAACAGTATCCTTTTATATCATACAAAGCCAAAAGCAACTTCGATCCGTTCCATCACGTCAAAACTGTGGACGGAGAAAGATATAAACATCGGGTTGACCTAGAGGACTTTTGGGCCAACGCAGCCGATGAATTTGATGTAAGGAGGTTATGGTCAAGGTTACCCCTAAGCATGATAAGAGCGACAGAGCTTTTCAAAATCCCTGACCAGCTACAAGATGACGGGATATATGTGCAGCCAGGCTTCAAGGAAAATGAGCCGCTTCCACCTACGAAATGGTTCGAACCTGAGATGGGTGATCTAACCACCTTGATGCGCCCTATTTTCAAACACTCTCAGTGGTGGATAGATCGCCAAGTAGAGGTCCTGAAGCAGAGAAACGTACAATTTACTTATGAGTTGATGGGAGACACCGAGTCATGTTCTTCGAACGCCGGTGCATCTCATGCGGACGGACAAGCAGATGCTGCCAACTCCAAAAAGAGGAAAGAAGCCGATAAATCTGCAATACAAGACGAGGGTAAAGAGATAGATGAGGGTCCTTCACGGAAGAAACATAAGGCTAAACCCCTCCAGTCGGTTACTTCTAGGAACATAGAGGAGATGCTTGCCATGGATAGAGAATCCTTGGAAAATGCCATGATACCTTCTCCAGTGGAAAATATAGAGCTAATTCAAATAGAAGATGATAATCAACCCTCTCCGGCAAGCACAGAAATCTTGGAATCGGGTAACGACACAGACATCGAGGATGGAGAATTTGAGGAGGGAATGATTTCCGCCCTCAAGGGCATTCAAGAGGACCCATCTGTCCAGGAGATCCATGATATGCAGCTAGTTCAAGAAATTCAAAATCTGCCAGAAATTCAAGAAGAACAGGAAGTACAGGACATGCCAGACGTCCAAAATCAAGAGGACATGATTGAACAGCCAACGGTACCTGAGTGGCTGAGGAAAGATTGAAAAGAAAAGCGCCAGTGGAAGTCCCGGAGGAGGACAATGACGCAGATTTTCTTGCAAGATTAGAGCAGACTGCCCCGAGGAAGAATGCCAAAAAGTTCTCAACTATTCAAAGAGATGAAGCTGGAAATCGCACGGTGCAAATTGCAGTGCCTGCGGATGACAAGTTTCAAGACGAGATTGCTCCTGAAGAATATGTTATCACGACTGTCGACATGGGTCCGACATCAAAAGGGCAGGAAGTCGAAGACTTGGATAATTCAGTGGCCACCATCAAGGGCAGATTAGAAAAAGAAGTTGCCAAGAAGAAAGAATACAAGAAAGAAATTCAGCGTTTAAAAGATTATATCCAGCACCTGACTAGGCCACTAAACGAAGGTGAACAAGTGGCGCCTTTACCTCCAACTGTTTCGCAAGGACCAAGTGCAAACTTTGAAGAGGAGCTGACAACAGCGAGGGAGGCTAAAGACTGGATAATTGGAAAGAAAGAAGAGGCGTTGATATTTGCAGAAAAGTTGGCACATATAAATGAACAGGCTTCCTTCATGCTTTCGCGAGTTGCAGATCTTGCAGAGTCATGGAACAGTCTCGAGGATATCCAGAGCAGGATCATCCCATACATCCGGGAATTGAAGGGCATTTCGAAGCAAAGATTGATCGAGGACAGGGTTATTGAAGCTGGAGCAGCTTACGACTTCAACGGATGGTACTATGCCTTCATCTCGAGGAAAGGAGTCTTCGAAAAGGTGAAGCAAGACAGTGGTAGAGTTGAAGAACAGGTAAAAGAAATTCAAAGTAAAATCTATGAGATGGCTGCCGATATGCTAGACAAGGAGATTGTTCGAAAGAAACACTTGCGGCCAAAGTTCTTGAAGGAACAAGTGCGGAAAGTTTTCTCTACCACCGGGCCAATTATGAAAGAAGGTTTCACCAGAGTTTTCGACTTCATGGCTATCAGAAGTTCTTTCTTGCTCCAGGAACCAATATGGGCGAATGTGTTTGCAGAATGTGCCGAGAACTTGGATTTGTTGGAGTACAACATTAGCGTGCTGCCTGACATTGCTATGGAGGAGGTTGACCTGATAGTGTCCAGGTTCGCCGAACGTGAGGCTGCACAAGCGGATAAGGACGACACTCCAGTTGTCTAGTGTTTTCTTCCAGTTAACTGATTGTGGTTTTGGAAACCCTAATTAGGGTTTAGTTCAATTTAATCTTGGCCATTGATCTTGAATCAATCTCGGCCGTTCTTTGTAATTTGAAAAACTATATAAACCCCCCCCCCCCCCCTCACTCTCTCATTTTCATAGATAGATAGATAGATGGATAGTTAGAGGCTTAGAAGTTAGAGGAGATTAAGAGTTAGAGCAGATTTGAGATAGGTAGTTAGAAATAAAGAGAGAGTTTGTATGAGATTGTTGTGAAAACACTACTTTAATAATGAAGTTCAAATGCATGAGGTGCCTTGAATACTTGATTGTTGAATAGTTGCATGGTCGCATATTTTCTTTCTCTCTTAGTAGATTCGAATTAAAATGTATGTTAGAAGAATGATTGATTGATAACGGAGATTAGTGGAACCGAGCTCATACTTTCTTTGGGTGGATGATTTCACTCAATGTGCAAAGTTAGACTGAGCTTTACTGTGGATGCTTAACTTCTGTTTTAATAATTGTTGTTCGATCTGATGGCAATTATTTATCACGTGAAAATCACAAGCACATTCCTAGAAGATTGCACTTGCTCTGTGTAGTTGTCGTTAAACGTGGCGAAACATAGTATGGTTTATTTGGTTTCACTTAGTCTTCGTCTTCTCTTGATTTCTTAGGAGTAGCATAGAGTCTCTAAACCCTAAATCTTTTTTTTATTTTTTTATACAAAATCAAAAAATTCAGAATGGTACTGCATTTATGTCTCCACTTCTTTGAATAACTTGCAAAATCTTACTCGTGCCCACAGCAAATCACATCCATACCACAGAGCCTATCCGCGTTCATCTTAAACATTGGAATTACCCTATGATCTCACTTGCAATCTTAGCATAGGAAGTAGTTTTTCAAGAGAGAATAGAGCGTCTGTGACACTTTGTTCTAAGGTGTTTGTTGTGTCATAAAACGCACATCAACAGGGCCCATTGCCTTGACCTTCTTTTGGAGGACATAGGCAAACTTGTTTGGGTGGTACCGATTGTAGATGATGCAAGGAGCATCACAAAATTTATCTACAATCACCCTTGGGTTCTTAACTTGATGAGAGAGCGTACACAAGGGAAAGAGTTGGTGAGATTGGGTGCCACAAGGATTGCAACAATTTTCCTAATGTTGCAAAGCATTTTGGGTTCTTTGTCCTCTTTAAAACAAATGTTTGTGAGTCAAGCATGGAATGACTCCACATATTCAAAGAAGCCCGAAGGAGAGAGAGTTTCAGCAATAGTCTTTGACCCCTTGTTTGCACAAAGAGCTACAAAGATCGTGAAGGTAACTTCAAAACTTTGATTTTAATTTTTAAACTCAAGTTGAATATAATATATATATTTTTTAATTTAACTTTAAGTCTTTCCTTATAAATTTCTAACTTTGATCTCTTTGTATTTTTAATCTAGGTGTCAAAGCCCTTGGTTAGAGTCCTCCGCTTGGTAGATGGGGATCAAAACCCAATGGGATATATTTACGAGGCCATGGATAGGGCCAAAGAGGCAATCAAAAGTTATTACATGGGGGACAGCCTCAAATTTGATCCCATATGGGAGATTGTTGATATGAGGTAGAACAATCAACTCCGCCAACCCATCCTTGCAGCAGGGTACTTCCTAAACCCCAATTATCTCTTCTCAAACAACTTTGATCCTAATGGAGAGGTTATGGAGGGGCTCACAGCATGCATTCAAAGGATGGAATCTAGGGTTGAGGTGAGAGACCTCATTGTCAACGAGTTGGATATCTACAAGGAAGGAAGGGGTAATCTCTTTACTTCAGAGCTAGCTATTAGAGGAAGAACCACTCAGCCACCAAGTATAAAATTCGGAGTCTTTAAGTTTATTTCACATGCATCTTATAATTTGATAAAATGTGTTTTGAGTCTTTGCCTTTGTTTTCTAACTCTTCAATATTTTATTTTTTTGCAAAGGTTTGGTGGAAAACTTGGGGTAGAAATGCCCCACATCTAAAAAGAATTTCCCTTCGCATACTATGTCAGCCTTGTAGTGCATCCAATTTTGAGCACAATTGGAGCTTGTTTGAGGCCATTCACACAAAGAAGAGGAACAAGTTAGCACAAAAGCGCCTCAATAACCTTGTCTTTGTGCAATACAACCTTCAGTTGCATACAAAGAGAGTAGAAGAAAAATCACTAGACCCTATTGATCTAGATGAGATAGATCCTTACAGTGATTGAACAGGGCGGGATGAGCAACCTCCATTATTTACTACGGACAAGATATTTCTAAGATGGTGGTTGAGCCTCAGCCACAACTTTCCATGCCAATCGAAGAGCCAGTAGTAGTAGCATTGCCACTGTGTACACACGGCAAGATTAGAGGATCCACCCCTTCCCTAGCTTCTGCTAAACTAGGGAAGAGGAAAGTCTAAAATGTTGTATTTAGCATTTACTTCTAGTTTTACGGTTTTCATTTTCAGCTATCTATTGTAATTTCAAGTTTGTATCAGACTCTCAGACTTTTAGCCATCGGGATTCTGCATGACAATGCAATTTTGTAATCAATTTGCATTAAAGTCAATCAAAATTAATAGAAAACACTTTTGTACTAATTTATGGACTCATTGGATTCATCTTGTCATTGAATTTTGCAAAAAAAAAGTGTTTCTAATGAAATTTAAGCAATTTTTTAAGTTCCCGAGTTTTTTGCCAAGTTTTTGCCGAGTTTTCTCTAAGTTTTTGTTGACTCGCCAATTTTGGGCTTGGCGAGTTTTTTGCCAAGCCAAGTTTTCCAACTATGTTTTAGATGTTTCCCTACCATTTTTACTTCTAAAAATTTCATTGCCAATCCTCCTGAAATTTTGTTTTTTCAATGTACAAAATCAGCAATGGCAGCATAAAGCAACAGTAGGAAAGACCTTGCATTGAACCATGGCACACTGGGTGAGCCTAAGGGCATGGTAACCTAAAATTTTCCAAGTTTACTATAAGATGAGGGATCCTGGATTAACCACCTTGCCCACATTTATGGCCAGTATGTGAAATTGTGTTGTCAAGTCTCCAAAGAAGCAAGGAAAGAAACAAATGCCCTACTTACCAATTTTGATATGAAGAAAATGCAACGGAAGAGGACAAGGGTAGCAATGGCAAAGGTGATGAGTTGCAATCTCGAATCATCTACAGGTTTCTTTATTGGCCCACACATTGGACATTCCTCCACTAAGGGAAGTTTTAGAAATTTTCATTCTTCACAAAATCTCTTCATTCCTAACAATGGTACAAGGGCACAACCTTCACTTGAAGATACCACTTGGAACAAGAGAAACACCATGAGGCTAGGATGGCAGTGACAAACTTTTGGTAATATATTGATATACCCTTCAATGTGATAAACAGCCCATACTAAGAAGGGTTAATCAATGCATTAACAATTGTTCGTGTCGAGTTTAAGAATCCAACAAATAAGGAATTGAGTGGCCAGTTGCTAGAAGAAGAAATAGAAAATACATGGCAAGTAGTTGATGATTAGAGTAACATATGGCAACAAAAGAGCTGCAGCATTTTATCAGATGGATATGGACAAATAGCAAGAACAAAGTACTCATTAACTTTTTTGTGGCTTCCAGAGGCACATTGTTATTCTTTAAGTCCATAGACACCTTGTGCAAAATCAAGAATGCTAAAACTTTGTGCAATCTATTAGAGGGGGTGATCCAAGAGATTGGGGTGAAAAATGTTGTCCAAATTATCATAATTGACACAACGACATAAGTAGTCATTGAGAGATTTATTCAAGAGAGACATCCCACCATTTGTTGCAGTCATTGTGTTGCACATTGTTGTGATGCTCAAGGACATTGACAAGATTGGATGGGTCCAAAATGTGATTGAAGATAACCAAATTTATATACAACCATGCTAGGGTCCTTAATTTGATGAGAGAGCATATGAACAACAAAGAGTTTACGCAATCAATGGTGACATGATTTACCACCAACTTCCTCAATTCCTTCTCTCAATGAGATGCATGTAAGCAAATGCTTGGATGGATTTCTCCATATTCCAAAAAATCAAAGTAACAATTACAAACACAAGTTTTATAGAGAATTATCTCTTCATTGTTAGTTATTGGTTTTTAATTTTCTAATAATTTTAAATTGATTTTTCATTTTTCTAGGTGGCAAAGCCTTTAGTGAAGGTTTTGCATTTAGTGGATATAGATGGCATGTTGAAGGATTATCTGTATGAGGCCATGAAATAACCCCCTTAGTTTTTTTTTGTTAATTTTCACATACAAATTGCACCTGTTAAAGATTAGCCCAATAATCAAAACCAACTGAAAGGGAACCCTTCACTTTCTGATCACCAAGATCTCGATGTGGGCGAGGTGAGAGCATACGGTGCAAGGGGATCGTTAGCTATAAACTGAAAACGAAATGAACAATGTTGTAGGCGGCTAGCCGGCCATTCTGAAAGTAAATGATGAAAGTAAAGTAGGCGGATAACCAACGATGAAAGCTCGACTACTTATTCAGCGGGAGTGAGAGCTACAACTAAATACTGGAAACTAAACACTCGACCAATTATTCAACGAGAGTGAGAGTTACAAAATATAAGATGATGGAAGTAAATAGCTGATCAATACTACTGAATCAGTGTTACAATATGCTCTTTTATACAATGATTTTATGATGATTTTTGCCCTATCTTCAACACAATTGCTTACAATATTCCTAGTTACAAATATGAATGATAACATCAAAGGAATAGAGCATTAAACTGAAATAACCTGGTCTGATAAGAAAATGCAGCAAACTTAGACACAAACCAGCAAACTAAGATCACACCAAAATGCTCATAACTACTCCAAAACAGCTCCAATGCCTGCTAAATCAAATGCAAAGGAATCATGAAGACTAAGCGTCCAAAAACCAAGAGCTTAACACCTCCAATCTGCAATGAACAGCATGGCACGATTCCCAATGTATACAATCACAAAGGGGCGCCTCTAGAGAGGGGTGACCTGCTCTTTTAAATCAACCACTCAACAATAAAATCTGAGAGCTTGTGAATAGGGGCACCCAGAGCCAAGAGAAACAATGAGCCAATACCCAGAACAAGTGAAAATTCACACAAGGAGCTATGATCAAAAACGTGCTTCAGCTAAGCACAAACCAGCAACATTAAAATCAAAAAATAACATCAAAACCTTCAACTGTGAAGCCCAATCTACAACCTCTAAATTGAAGAAGCAGTCTCAATGAGCTAGGTGTTATCCTTCAAACACGAAACCGATAATTTGCTAGGAGGTATGCATTCCTTGAAGCCAAGGGTCTGAAATCATTTCAATAGCACTTCGTCATCAATAGCAATGGATGCCAAAAAAAGGAGCCAAGCCTTGTTTAAATAGAACTTTGAGGTGACCTTTCTGGTTCTCCTTTTCCCTCCAAAAGGGGACGCCCAACTCAAATTTGCAATTTTATATTTTAAAAACAACTTTTATCTCCTCCTCCTAGGCATCCAAGGAACAAAGCACATGATATAACATTAAAATATTTAATTCTTCTCCAAATGAGGCGTCCACTCAAAAAGCCCACCTTTTAAAACAACATCAAGTCATTAAACTAGGCCAAGGGGCCCAAAGAGATATTAAAATATTAAAATGACTTAATGAATCCTCAAATGCCAAAATGGGCCAAAAAGTGCCAAGGACCAAAATAATCATTCTTTTGTGTCCAAAATAGAAACCACTCTGAACTGCTAAACTACTACCAATCGGAGCACTGCCGGAAATAGAACTTACTAAAAATTGTAAGTTGTTCCAAACTCATTTTAACCACAATCTAAACAACCGTCGTAACGTACTAAAAATAGTAAGTCTGGAAAAAGTCCTCAGATGCAGACACATGTCACATCATTCTAAAGCTCTCTGAAAATCCCAGAAAGACCCAGAAACCACTTTGCAAAACAACTGCATGCCAACCCCTGAAAACACCAAAAACCTCCAAACAGCTGGAAACCCTAATTTCACTTCCGACGAGCCTACGGGCATCCGAAATAGGCGGACGGGCAACTGCACTAACTACTGCTGAGAAGGAGACATTACAGGCCATAAGGCCATGGATAGAACCAAAGAGGTCATTTTGCATTAACCAAAAAAATATGAAAATATTTGGTGCATCATTGTTGGGAGATGAATAAATCAACTACACCAACTAGAACATGCCTTGGTGTTCTACTTGAACCCAAAATTTTACTTCTCAAACAAATTTTTGAATGAGTTGGAGATCTACAAGAGTGTTGAGGGGAGGCACTTTTCTTCACTTTAGGCCATTCGAAGGAGAGAAAACCAACAATCAAGTAAAAAAATCAGTCCTTCAATTTTTAGCTTAATACTAGAAACTTGAAAGATATCAATTTTGAACCTTTATTTATTAACTATGATACATGGGGAAACATCCCCTACCCTTTGGCAAGCATACTCATATCAAGGATGTTCCAAGGATGTAGGGGAGCCTTTGAAACATCCCCCCCACCATCCCCTATTGGCTCTATTTAGAAACATTCTAGAAGCATCTAGGAAATGTTGCACAAAAATGGGGACAATAGAACAGCTGGGGACATCAATGGCATCTCCTAACTGTCTTGACTCTCAAGGACAACCAACAATCCCCAATTAAATACAATAAAAAAATTAAAAACCTAGAAAACCCTAGGAATAAATATTTAATATAGCAAAGAATGCCTAGGAATTCAAGTCAATAGGCAAAGATAGGGGATATTTATATGCTACAGGTTAGCTTTTGACCTTAAATCCTAGATAGGTGTCAGCTCCAATTATAAGTGGCATGCACATCTCAGCTTTTTCATGATATATTAGTAAGGATATGTCACTGAGAGCTTGGGAGACCCCGTGATCTCTAGAGTCAACTCCAATTATAAGTGACATGTACATCCAAGATTTTTCATAAGATATTAGTAAAGGATATGTCACGGAGAGCTTGGGAGACCCCATGATCTCTCCTAGAACAGGGTATATCCTAAAAATGGATTTGGACTTTTCATTGGGACACAACTTTTATACTTCAAATTTTAAAAAATGTTGTTGATGCTATAGGGTCCGACTAGTTCTTGTTCTTAGTTGTAGCAATATCTTTTTTTTACCACTTTTAATCAATTTTATCTTTGATAGTCAATTTGTTTTGTCAAAATTGGGTTCTAACCAATGTTGCAAGGAGACGCATTCGATTGTTTGAAATCACACCCATCTTCATCTTTGTGGTTTTCTAAGAGTGATTTGACAGATTTCCAAGTGCAAAATGGCTAACAAAGTTTCAAAAGCAGCATATGAAATTGTTTTTGCCACAAAAGTTGCAATGTCTTTCTTTACCCAAAGAAAGCCAATATTTGTCTACCACTTGGAGTTTGTGCTCTTTCCTATGTTGATGATGCCTTTCTTTATACATTTGTTGTGTTCTTTCCAAATGTTATTTTACTTTGAGTTTGATTTTCTTGATCCTATCAACAAATTTAAATGCTTTAATCACCTCACTATCTTGCCCTACTTCATCTTACTTATCAAAGTCTACTTAAAGTGAACTAGAAGGAAAATACCCCAAACATACTTCAAATAGTAAAATATTGGTAGAAGAATGCAATGCCATATTATATGAGTGTTGAATATATGGAAGAGATTCATCCCATGTTTTAGGACACTAACTATTATACCCCCTAACAAGCTATACTAAAGTCTTGTTGACCTGACCACCTTTGTTCAGGCATCTATTTATGGGTGAAAGGTTGTACTTTTCTTTAGCTTGGTGTCCATCATACTTCATAATGTAGTCCACAACTTCCAAACAAATTGTGTATCCCTATCAGAAATAATGGACTTAGGTAGCCTAAAATTACCCATACATTTTTAAAGAACAATTCAACTACCTCTTTGACTTTCCATATTATAGTCTGTTTGAAATGTTGTCATTGATGTCAAAGTGAAACTAATGTCATTGATGCCAAAGAATACAAGGTGTAAATTGCTTAAGGCCAAATAAAGAATTGGAAATTGTTGTTATAGAACGAAACCAATGCCGCCACATTGTTGATATCAAAGAAAGATGTCACATAAAGGCCAAAGACTACTAAACATTTCAAGGGCAAGATCATATCATTTCAAGTTGATTGAAGACAAAACTTATGAAGATAAAGTTCATGAAAAGACCAAATATTGGCCAACTTCCATTGATACATTTGTCCTTTATAAAGAAGTTAAAATAAACTAAATTAATGCCTAGCCAACCACACTCTATGCTGGTCGACTTCTTTAATGATTATAAAGGCAGTGATTAAGCCTTAATGAGCAGCAATTAATAGAAGATATGAGGTGGACAAAGACAGCGATCAAGTTTATACAAAAGCAGCAGTTAGTTTGCAGTGATTAAAGATATAATGAGCAGCGATTTAGTTGGTACTAAGAGCAGCAAATGATATTATAAAGTGCAGAGATTAATATGTTAAAGGACAGTGATTTGTGAAGCCTTCAATGAAAGCAATTTAATTTGTATGAAGTAAAGATTAAATCTTCACAAAAGACAGAAATTAATATGATAAATGGAGCGATTCTATGTCAACAAAGAAGCAGCAACTTTATATTAAAATAGTAGCAATTATAAGTTGAAGTAATGTCTAACTAATATGCAGCATTATAAGGAAGTGATAAAAGCAGCAATAAAGATTATAAAAGGCAGCTATTATGCTTAACAAAGACTGATTAGTTTTGAAAGGACAACAATCAATAAAGAAGAGTCATTTTTGTTTGGAAGGTTATCACCTTTCAAAAGGGCGTCTCTACTCATAAAGGTATAAAAGGAATAAGTTTTGTTTGATGAAAGGAGTGAAGAGTAGAAAAAGATATATTCTACACCAGCAGTCTTGGGTGTAGAAAAGAAAAGACATATCTTACATACACCTGCATTCCTTGAAGAAGAGATGTGAGATGCAAAAAGATTAAATAAGGAAGAAGGGAAGGAAGAGAAGTGTTAAGTGATACACCAGCAGTGATAAAAGAGATATATGCAGATTTAAAAGAGGTATATGCAGACTTGAAAGAGATTGCATCAAATTTGTGGAGAGAGGATATGTATGTCATTGCATAATCAGATTTTATGAAGGCATAGAAAGAGTTAGTCATCCATTGAAGAAGACATAGTTTGTGATGGAGAAAAAATGCAGATTTGAGAAAGAGAATATATGCAGTGAAGAAGAGTATATATTGAGAAATGTTATAAGCAGATTTGTATAACTGTTGAAGAGACTGAATTGTCTATCATCCGTTGTTGAAGCAAAATTCATAAGGAAGAATTTTGTTGTGGAATTTGGTGCTTCCTAAAGGAGAGATTGGTATCTCTCACTAAGTCAGTGCTTAGCAGTGGGGTTTGGTGTCTCCAGTAGGTTGTTGCCTACAAAGATTGTAAAACGAGATTTATATAAAAGCAATATTTTTCCATGGTTTTCTCCCACAAGGGTTTCCACGTAAATCATGTGTTCTTTTCTGTGTTGCATAATTGTTAGATCTTATGTGAATGATATTGTGCAATTGATATTATTGTGGTTATTAGTTTAAAAGGTAAAAGATTGTATTATACTGATTCATCGCCCTCCCTCTCCCCCTCCTCCTCCCCGTCCCCTCCCCTCAATATAATCGTGTGTTCATCATAGTAATTTTACAAACCATTAGAATACACATTTTGTTGAGCCTATCAACTACCACAAATAAGTAATCATACCTATGTCTATTCATAGGTAAAACCCTTGCAAATTTAATACGAACACTTTAGCATGGTCTTGTGAAATAAGCAAAGGCATAAACAATCCTTCTTTTCAAGTGTTAGATTTGCTAGTGCAACACAATTTACAACTTCTAATAAATCTTGCTACTTCATGCTGCATTTTTTGCCAATATACATACCTTTGCAAATGAGCCATTGTTTTTCCCACACCAAAGTGACCCATCACTTCGAAGTTATGTGCCTCCTTCATCAATAGAAGCCTTTGTGCTTTTGGTACACATAAATTTCCAACCTTATACAGTAACTCATCCTAGATATAAAAATCTTTCTCTTTTTACAATTTCCTTTGATAAAAGTTAAATCTTTATCATGTTCACATTCTTCAACATTTGCTTCAGGGTTCCAAGTGGGATATCATAGCCATAGTCAAAATTGATTGTCTAGATAACATATCTGCCACAACATTGTTAGTTCCTTTTTTATATTTGATTACCAAATGAAATTGTTGATGAAAATCCATCCATTTGTAATGTCTTGCTTCTTGTAACTTACTTTGTGCTTGCGAAGATTGTAAGGTTGGTGATTGGTATGCACAATAATTTACCAACCATATAAATAGTATTTCCATTTTTTATAGCCTAAACGAATGCATATAATTCTTCATCATAAGTTGCATAACCCCTAACAGCTGAAGTAAAAACCTCTAAATGATAACATATAGGCTTATCAACTTGAAGGCAGATGGCACCCATTGCATATTCACTAGCATTTGTTTATACCTCAAATGACTTTTGTATATTTTATACTTCAATATTTCAAATACTTCATTATGTTCATTGCCCCAATTAAAGTTATTTCCATGTGATGCAATTAAATGTAAAGTTGCAGCTATGTAAGAGAAACAAGGAATACATTTTCTCATGAATTGTGCAGCCCCCTATAAAACTCCTAGTTTTTGTAGTACTTTTTGGCGTAGACCAATTTACAATTGCTTCAACTTTAGATGGATCAGTGTCCTACAACATGCCCTAAATATACCAAAAATTCTTTGTCAAATTGACAATTATTTAGATTGAACAGTAGCAATTGTTCTTTTAACCTTTGCAAGAGTTGCTTAAAGTGGATTAGGTGTTCTTCCCATTTAGCACTGACTATTAGAATATCATCTAGATAGACTATTACAAAGCTATCTATGAATTCCCTTAAAACAACATTCATTAATCTCATGAAAGAAGCAAGGGCATTACTCAAGCCAAAAGGAAGTACTAACCAATCAAACGTCATTGCTTAGTTTTGAAAGTTGTCTCACAAATATCCTTTTCTTTCATTCACATTTGATGGTAACCTAACTTAAGATTCAACTTAGTGAAATAATTTAGCATGTCTAAGTTGATCGAAAATATCATCTATCCTTGAGAGATGATATCTTCATAATTGTAATTTTATTAAATGCCAATAGTATATGCACATTTTCCACAAATCATCTTTCTTTTGCACCATCAGTATGGGTGACCCACAAGGTGAAGTGTTAAGTGAATTATCCCTTGCTCCAATAGCACTTGTAGCTTCCTTTTGACTTTGTTGCTCTCAAGTAGGGACTATCAATACAAGTCAATGTTTGGTAGAGGAGATTCTCATAGGTGTTGAATCTTATGCTCCACCTCCCCTCTTGGTGCAATCCTTTCGATTCTTAAAACACTTCCTAAAAAATAAGACTTTGTCCAAGCCTTCATTCCATCTTCATTCTTATCTTTAAGAAAAATGAAACAAAATAGTTTACTTTCTTGAATTAATTTAATTGCTTGATTAGCATTCCCCATGGCTACTTTTGCATTAATTTAGTGTCCTTCAATTATGTACTTGACTCCATTCTTGAACACCTATACTTATTAGCCCTTTTCCTAAAAACAGCATCTTTGACATAAAGATATGGACTTTCTGTTCCAAATATTGTCATTGATGTCAAGAAGGAATTCGTTGTCCAAGAATTAATTGTCATTGATGTCAAAGTCTTGAGAAATCACTAATGAGGATTGAACGGCCAAAGCCACTAATCACTATTAAAGGAAAGACTTTACCTTAACAAAGGCAGCGACGAAATGAAGCTAGATTCATTTGCATTAATAGTGGGTGACCACTTTTGCTGATTGGCATATATGCAAGACAAGTCTAAGTTTATGATGGCCAACTACGAAAGAGAAATGTATTGTTTGCTGGCCGACCCAAAACATATTCATAATGAAATATTCATAAGAGGCCGACCCCCTTTGATATGTGTTCCAAGACAAATATATATATGAAATCGCCCAAGTTGGAGATAAAGCTGATGACAAATGAAGGAGCAACGTTGATTAAGGAGTCCTTATTAAGATGGAAGCAAATTCTAATATGCAGCAATTAAGATAATAAAGAGCAGTGAGTCATAAGAGGACATTGATTCATAAAAGGCAGCAAAAGAAATTTTATTAAAAGGCAGCAAATAATATGATAAATGGAGTGATTAATAAGTCTTAAAGAGCAGTGATTACTGTTCATAAGGCAGCAGTTAATAGGATTTGAATTAGTTTAAAAGGAATTGCTGGAATAAAATGAGTTAAATTGAATTAGAATAAAATAAGTTTATTTGTGTTAAAGAGGCCGACTCGTCCAAGAATATATGTTAAAGAGGCGCTATTGGGTATAAAAGGAAGGTGAGTCAGACATAAAGTATATATGTTTTTGAATGTAATTTCGTAAGAGTGATGAGCAGATCTAGCGCAGAAATGAAAACATTTCAAAAAAGAAGAATGAGTACCATTTGAGCAGAAAGATACGTGAGATGTGCAAGTAATATAATGTAATATCAATCGATTTACAGTAGATAAAAAGGTAGATTTAGAACAGATGAAGAGCAGATCTATACCATGAATATATGTGAAGGATTAGAAGTATGCAATGAAAATTTGAGTAGACCAGGAGCCGATTAATTGCAGCCGATTTTATGAAGGAAGAAAACATGTGAAGGAAGAGTATATAACAGCAGATTTAGGGAAGTATTGAAGATATTATAAGAAGAGTTGTGAAGGGGAGTATATGCAGATTTAAGGCAGAATTATAAGCAGATGTGAGGAAGATTTACACGTAGTTTTAAGATAGAATTATATGCAGATTTGTGAAGAGAAATATGTCCATCATCCGTTGTAGAAGCAACATTCATAAGGTGGAATTTTGTTTGGAAGTTGGTGCTTCCTAAAGTAGAGATTGAAGAGCACAAAAGATTTACTGAGAGGGGGGGGTGAATCAGTAAATCAAATACAAACTTTTATTTTTTTAATCTTTTCAAACTTATTACAATCAATTTTTGATATGAACCAATTTCCCCAAATTGACACAACTTTATTGAAATAATATTTTTAAAGTAGGCACCAACCTACAGATTTACACCAAGATGATTTAGTAGAATGTAGCCTACAAGGAACACCTAGACCTTTACAAATTTAGTAGACACCTGCCTAGAAGGAGCACCAACCCCTAATGCAAGGCACCAATCCTTGACTTGATGGAAGAGAAACTGCCTTCAATCTGATCTGCACAAACCCAACTCTCCAATCTGCTCTATGTGATAAATAATATCACCTTCAGCCCACACAAGGAGATGGGAATCTGACTGAACTGCTAATCTTCAAAAACAACCACACAAATCAACAATGATATGGATATCAATTAAGTATGTTTCTCAAGAGTTGTATCTTTTTTTATGAGAGGACACGTTTATTTGTGAACCCTTTGAAGATCTGTTTTCTTAACAAATTTTATTCATCTTTTTTAATAATTATTTTTCCTTAATTTGAGTCGCCTCTTCTTAAAGAAAAAAAACGTTTCTTTTAATTGGTGACTCTTAGTTTGTATTTACTTCAGAACAACTTATTCGCACTTTTCAGAAAACTCTTTGTTTAATTCGTGCCTCTTCAGAAATCATTGTTTATTTGGGAACCTGTTTAGACGTACCAATTAATAAACATATTTTAAACACGTCTTGCATGGATGAGTCGCGTCCTTATAGAAAGTAACCATTTTAGTTTCCATTCGTATCTATTCATAGTGACGCCCTTTTTAAAAGACGCGTATAATTTAATCAATAACCATACGCCAGTTCATAACTAAAAACTTGTTATCGTTCAAAACACCTTCGTTTATCCTTTTGTTAACACATCTTGTGCGTTCGAGCTGTAGTTATCTACATTGTTCAAGTTCCAATCTGTAGATGCAATTTCTTCAATACCGATTTGATCAGAAATAAATATCGATCTGGTGTAGATACAATTTCTTCTACATGCGAGCTGTAGTTATCTACATTGGTCGAGTTCCAACCGTATATTTGAATTACCATTATTCAGTGTAGATACACCACATGATTTTCTTTATCTTGCAATAGCCCGATAATAACCTTATTATATACTGCCTTTAATACTACACAAGATTAGTCAATGTTATATTTGACAAGACAGCAATATGTCAGTGATCCAATGAATTGAGACTCCATTCTCAATATGACTTGTTTCTCTAATGTTTTACCATTCCTGACTTCATAGTCTGACATCAATGACAATTTTTCTATCAATCTCCCCCTTTGTCATTGATGGCAACCTCTTCAAAAACAACTTTTGATCTTTTTCTTATTGCTCCCCCCTAACTCCAATTTCTCCCCCTTTGACATCAATGGCAAGGGGTCTTCAAACTAACTTTACTTGTAATTTTATGAACCTACAAGATATTGTACGTAGCTCCCCCTGAATGTATGCTTCCATCACTCATTTTGATGGATGTGGAACAACTCTCAATTTGTCCCTTAGATATTCAAATGTATCTCTTGGAAGTGGTTTAGTAAATATATCAGCAATTTGCTCTTTTGTAGTTATATATTCCAAACACACTTGTCATTCTCCTACTTGTTCTCTCAAAAAGTGATACTTAATAGGGATGTGCTTGGTTCTTGAGTGCATCACTGGATTCTTGGAGATATTGATTGCACTAGTATTATCACAATAGATAGTGCAAGGATGATCATACTCCACCTTGATGTCTCTTAAAGTTTGCCTCATCCACAAAAGTTGAGTGCAACATGCTGCTGCTGCAATATATTCAGCTTCTGCTGTAGATAGAGAGACTGATTCTTGTTTTTTGCTCATCCAAGACACTAGATTTCCTCCAAGAAAAAAAGCTCCTCCACTTGTACTTTTTCTATCATCCACATTGCCAGCCCAATCAGCATCTGTGAATGCTTCAAGAGTGAAATCATTGCTACTAGGGTACCATAGACCATATTCCATTGTGCCTTTCAAATACTTGAATATACGCTTTACTGCATGAACATGTGTTTCTTTTGGTGCTGCTTGAAATCTTGCCACAACTCCAACAGCTTGCATTATGTCTGGTCTTGTAGAAGTTAGATACAACAAACTCCCAATCATTGATCTATAAAGTGTTTGATTCACTGTTAACCTTATGGGAGTGCTCACAGGATTGCAATCTTCCATCCTAAACCTTTTTAACATTTCCTTCACATATTTGGCTTGGGAGATGAAAATACCTTTACTTGATTGTGAAATTTGTAGCCCAAGGAAGAAGGATAATTCTCCCAACATTGACATCTCAAACTCTTTTTGCATACATGATGAAAATTCTTTGCACATTTTGTCCTTATCTCCACCAAAAATGATGTCATCTACATACACCACCACAATCAATAAGTGTCCATCCTCTTCTTTGATGTATAGATTGCTGTCTACATCTCCTCTTTTGAAACCTTGCTCTTTGAGATACTTGTCAAGTCTAGAATACCAAGCTCTAGGAGCTTGTTTAAGCCCATAGAGAGCTTTCTTTAACTTTGCACACATAATCCTTGTCTTCTGATAATAGGAAGCCTTCGGGTTGTTCAATATAAACTTCCTCCTCTAGATCTCCATTAAGAAAAGCAGATTTGACGTCCATTTGATACACCTTAAACTTCTTGTGACTTGCATAGGATAAAAACATTCTAATTGCTTCAATCCTTGCAACTGGTGCGAATGTTTCCTCAAAATCTACTCCTTCAACTTGTGCATAGCCCTTGCACACTAACCTTGCTTTGTTCCTTGTGACTTGACCATCTTCATTTAATTTGTTTCTAAAAACCCATTTTGTGCCAATTACATTCTTATCTTTTGGTCTTGGGACAAGTTCCCAAGTTTCATTTTTCTCTATTTGATCCAATTCTTCATTCATTGCACCAATCCAACATTTGTCTTTGCTTGCTTCTTCAAAAGTTTTGGGCTCAACTTGAGATAGAAATGTTGCATGACAATCTTCATTGTAATTCACCATTTTCCTTGTAGATCTACATCTATCTTGAAGAATCAAATCTTCAGGATGGTTCTTTTGAACAAACTTGGAAGGTGTCTTTGGTGTCTTCATGGGAGTCTTTTGTGAAGATTCTTCTTCCTTTGCCTCTTCCTCCTTTTCTTCCTCTTGGGAGTCCTCATCCTCTTTGTCTTCATCATTCATAGTTTGAACATGGTGATCACTTTGTCCAACTTCTTTGAATTGCTTTCCTTCATCAATTCTTACATTAGCACTTTCAACAATTTTGTGAGTTCTTTTGTTGTAGCATTTATATGCCTTACTTTTTGATGAGTAGCCAAGAAAGATTCCCTCATCTGCTCTTGTGTCAAATTTGCTCAAATCTTCTTCATCTCTTCTAATGTAGCAAGTGCTTCCAAAAATTTTGAAGTACTTGACAGTTGCTGGTCTACCTTTCCAAAGTTCATATGGTGTCTTCTCATTGTTCACTCTTATTTGTGCACGATTCAAGATGTAAACTGCTGTATGAATTGCTTCCTTCCAAAAGGAATCTGCTATCTTGGTTTCATTTAGCATTGCCCTTGCCATTTCTTGAACCGTCCTATTTTTTCTTTCTACAACCCCATTTTGTTGAGGGGTTCTTGCTGCAGAAAATTGCCTTTTAATTCCATGCTCTATGCAGAAATTTTCAAATTCCTTTGATGTGAATTCTCCTCCTCGATCTGATCTAAGACATTTTATCTTGGTGTTTGCTTCATTTTCAACCAGCTCTTTGAAAGCTTTGAATTTATCAAAAGCTTCAGATTTTTCTTTCAAAAATGCAACCCAAGTCATTCTTGAGAAGTCATCAATCAGCAACATAAAATATCTTTCTCCATTCATGCTCTTGGATTTGGTTGGCCCACAAAGATCTGTATGTATGAGTTCTAAGGGCTTTGATGAAGAATGTTCCTTAGACTTAAAACTTGACCTTGTTTGCTTTCCAAGTTGACATTCTCTACAAATGATATTAGAAGGTTTTGTTATCCTTGGCATATCTCTCACAGCATTTGATTTGCTAACTTTGACAATATTATCAAAGTTGAGATGGCCTAACCTCTTGTGCCATAACCAACTTTCATCCTCTTGTACTAAGTTGCAACTTTCAGAACTTATCTCCTTTAAGACATACAAATTATGTTTCCTTTCAGCTTGAGCAACTAGCTTTCCATCTTTCTTGATATCACATGTATTAGAAAGAAATGTGATACTATGCCCTTGATCACAAAGTTGACTAACACTTAGAAGATTTTCTTTTAGGCCCTTAACATACAAAACATTTTTTTTTTTGTTCTCCCATTATCTAGACTAAGTGTTCCTTTTCCTTTTATTTGTTTTCTTGTATTATCACCAAATCTTACTATTCCTTCATCAATAGGTTCAAGAGAGATGAATTTGCTCTTGTCACCTGTCATGTGCTTTGAGCACCCACTATCAATGTACCATCTATCCTTCTTACTTTCGGCATGTAAGGCTATTTGGATGAACATTGATTTCTCCTTTTTCTTCCACACTTTGATAGTTATTCCTTTCTTTTTGATGGACTTATCTTCTTTCTTGTTTTGCTTTGAAGAATCATTAAAAACTGTCCTACAATCTTGTGCTTTGTGCCCAAAGTTATTACAATTGTAGCATAGACTATTATAGTCCATTAATGGTGTGAAAGGATTATAATCTCTCCTAAAGTAGCTAGAAATATTTTTTACTTTATTTTTACAATTTAAGGCCTTGTGGCCAAATTTGTTACATAGAAAACAATACCCATTGAATGTATATGATTGCCTAGTGTTTGATTTTCTTTTAGGATCAGCACTTATCCATTCTCCTTCAACTTGCTTTGACAGGGTCTTGATGTTTTCTTTGGAGTTAGTGACCTTCTTGGATTGTTCTTCAAAACTACCTCCCATTTTGCTTTGAAGAAAATCTTGAGCCTTCATTAGCTCAATCAACTTGCTGGATTCTTCATCAATCTTTGTGTGTTGAACCTTTGTTTTCTCCAATTCCAACTTTAGCACAGCTATCTCTTGCTCCAACTTATTACATTTCATCTCCTTTGTATTGAGTTTGTTTTTCAATTCTTCTTCATTTCTTTCAGCTTCCATGATTTGAGCTCTCAAATCTTCAATGGTTTTGCTTGAATTCTCCAAGTCTTTTGTCATCACTTTGACCTTCAACTTGTACTTGGCAGCCTTCTTCTTCAAGTCTTCATTTTTCTTGTAAGCATAGTGCAATTCTTCTTCAAGATCTACTTCCTCTCCTTCATTGCAATCTTGATCTATCTCCTCTTCTTCTTCATATTCTTGATCAACATTTTGTTCTTCACATTCAGCCATAAACAATATTTCATCTTCCCCATTGCTTGAGCTATCTTCACTTTGTTCTTCGGAGGTGCTGCTGTCTTTCTTTGAATAGAAACTCTTCTTATGTTTTTGAAATTTCTTCTTCAAGTTATTGTTGAAATTCTTCTTTCCCTTTTTCTTGTTGCTGATTTCCTTTTCTTCTTCACTAGAGCTGCTTTCATTTTGAGGACATTTTGAAGCATAATGTCCAACTTTTCCACAATTAAAGCATTTAAAAGGAAATTTTCCTTTGTATTTTCCTTTTCCTTTCTTAAGTTTACCCATGAAGTAAGCTTCTGCTTCATCATTTGATTTTTCATCCTTTTCTTCATGCTTGTTCTTGTCCTTTTTGGATGCTTTGAATGAGACTTCCTTTTGTGGTGATCTACCTTCAATCCTCATCTCATAGGCAGCAAGGATCCCATGTAATTCATCCTTTTTCAGCTGGTCTAGATTTGTTAGTTCTTCCAATGCTGCAACCTTGGCCTCAAATTTTGTAGATAGTGATCTTAGAATCTTATCAACAATAAAAGTATCCTCAATTTCTTCACCAAGTCCTTTCATGATATTTACTGTTTCATCAACACGGAGAAAGTATGAGGCAATATCTTCATCATCATTCATCTTGAGAGTTTCTAATTTCCTTCTATGAGTTTGTAACTTTGCCTTCTTAACTTTTGCATCTCCTTCATAGATGTTTTGAAGTTTGTCCCAAATCTCTTTTGCTGACTTGCACCTCATGACTTTTGTAAATTCAGAATCTGTTAGGCTGCAAAGAAGAGCATGCTTAGCTTTTGCATTGTTTTCACTTCTCTTTTTAGCTGCTTGATCCGTTGGAGGGGTAGCTGGAGGTGAATACCCATCAACAACAGATTGCCACACATCAAACCCAAGTGCATTCAAGTATGCTTCCATCTTGATATTCCAAAAGGCATAATTAGTCCCATCAAAGATGGGTGCTTTCACAGTGTTGCTTAGATTCGCCATATGTGCTCTTAAGGATCTCCTTCAAGCGATTAAGCTTTCAAGAAGGACCTTGCTCTGATACCAATTGAAGAGCACAAAATATTTACTGAGAGGGGGGGGGTGAATCAGTAAATCAAATACAAACTTTTATTTTTTAATCTTTTCAAACTTATTACAATCAATTTTTGATATGAACCAATTTCCCCAAATTGACACAACTTTATTGAAATAATATTTTTAAAGTAGGCACCAACCTACAGATTTACACCAAGATGATTTAGTAGAATGTAGCCTACAAGGAACACCTAGACCTTTACAAATTTAGTAGACACCTACCTACAAGGAGCACCAACCCCTAATGCAAGGCACCAATCCTTGACTTGATGGAAGTGAGACTGCCTTCAATCTGATCTGCACAAACCCAACTCTCCAATCTGCTCTATGTGATAAATAATATCACCTTTAGCCCACACAAGGAGATGGGAATCTGACTGAACTGCTAATCTTCAAAAACAACCACACAAATCAACAATGATATGGATATCAATTAAGTATGTTTCTCAAGAGTTGTATCTTTTTTTATGAGAGGACACGTTTATTTGTGAACCCTTTGAAGATCTGTTTTCTTAACAGATTTTATTCATCTTTTTTAATAATTATTTTTCCTTAATTTAAGTCGCCTCTTCTTAAAGAAAAAAAACGTTTCTTTTAATTGGTGACTCGTAGTTTGTATTTACTTCAAAACAACTTATTCGCACTTTTCAGAAA
The DNA here is from genome assembly GCA_007258455.2 of Sequoia sempervirens. Lineage (NCBI taxonomy): Eukaryota > Viridiplantae > Streptophyta > Pinopsida > Cupressales > Cupressaceae > Sequoia > Sequoia sempervirens. The sequence continues at coordinate 150,379 of VDFB02262751.1, forward strand.
ACTCTTTGTTTAATTTGTGCCTCTTCAGAAATCATTGTTTATTTGGGAACCTGTTTAGACGTACCAATTAATAAACATATTTTAAACACGTCTTGCATGGATGAGTCACATCCTTATAGAAAGTAACCATTTTAGTTTCCATTCGTATATGTTCATAGTGACGCCCTTTTTAAAAGACGCGTATAATTTAATCAATAACCATACGCCAGTTCATAACTAAAAACTTGTTATCGTTCAAAACACCTTCGTTTATCCTTTTGTTAACACATCTGTGCGTTCGAGCTGTAGTTATCTACATTGTTCAAGTTCCAATCTATAGATGCAATTTCTTCAATACGGATTTGATCAGAAATAAATATCGATTTGGCGTAGATACAATTTCTTCTACATGTGAGCTGTAGTTATCTACATTGGTCGAGTTCCAACCGTATATTTGAATTACCATTATTCAATGTAGATACACCACATGATTTTCTTTATCTTGCAATAGCCCGATAATAACCTTATTATATACTGCCTTTAATACTACACAAGATTAGTCAATGTTATATTAGACAAGACAGCAATATGTCAGTGATCCAATGAATTGAGACTCCATTCTCAATATGACTTGTTTCTCTAATGTTTTACCATTCCTGACTTCATAGTCTGACATCAATGACAATTTTTCTATCAGAGATTGGTGTCTCCAGTAGGTTGAAGGAGATATTGGTGTCTCCATCATCCGTTGTAGAAGCAACATTCTTAGCTATGGGGGTTGGTGCCTCTAGTAGGTTGGTGCCTCCAAATTGTGGGGACTGGTGTCTCCAGTAGGTTGGTGCGTACAAATTGTGGGGATTGGTTTCTCCAATAGGTTGGTGCCTACGAAACTTGTAAGAGAGTTTTATATAAGCAATATTTTGCTGTGGTTTTCTCCCGTAAGCGTTTCCATGTAAATCGTGTGTTCTTCTTGTGTTGAATAATTGTTAGATCTTATGTGAATGATATTGTGCAATTGATATTATTGTGGTTGTTAGTTTGAAAAAACAAAGAATTGTCTTATACTGATTCACTCCCTTACCCCCTCCCTCTTAGTATAAGCATGTCCTCATCACTATCAACAACATCAAGAGCAATAATATCAACCTGTATTTCATCAATGTATTATGCATTTATCCCAAATTTTATTTTGCATCCTTTATTCACTTGTATCTCTACATCTCTTTTAAACCCTCCCAATGGGTATGGATGTGGATGTTCCTTTGTTTTTAGCTCAAGCATTTAAACCAGATTCTTTGAAATACATTGTGATCCTAGATCTACCAAAGCACTGACCCTATCCTTTTTAATTTGTAACTTCAAGACAGATTTTTCATCCCTTCAAGTTCATTTTCCTTAGTGGCAATGCATCCGAGTCTGTCATCAATATCTGAACTATCCTCTATTTCCATTTCACCTTCATGAATGGTTAGCATAGATTTCTTTTTATTTATTTATTTTCCTTTATTAATACTCCTAGGATGTAGTTCAAGAGGAAGCTTCCAACATAATGAATTTACATGTCCATCTCTATCAAAATGACTAGTGCTTTTTACATTTTTTGTGTCCTCCTTATCATCTTTATTATCTTCATTTTGCGCTAATGTATTAGCTTTCTTCCATTTTTTCTTATATTTTCCTTTGAATTTAGAAGACTCGCCTTCAGATCTCATTTTTCTCCTCCTCTTCATAGTAAGCTTAGGCACATGCCTCATCCAAGTCTCTTGGATTAATAGTAACCACCCTTCTTCATATGTAATAAGTGTGCACAATATGTCAGCATAAAAAAAATTTAAAAAAAATGTTTCAAGGGACATATGGACTTAAGATTTGAAAATGATGTTCCTATTTTCTTAAATTCTTACTGACCCCCATAGTTACACACAACAGGTATTCTATCATCATTATGTTTACAAGAGACAAGGATTTCTTGGATGTTTCCCCATTTATCTGTTTCAGATACCTAAAACAAAATCTTTTATTGCAATTATAAGATAGGGCAAAAAGAAGATATGAAAACAAGGATTTCTTGGTTGTTTCCCCATTTATGTGTTTCAGTCTTTCAGGTACCTAAAACAAAATCTCTTATTGCAATTAGAAGATAGGGAAAAAAAATATATGAAAAACAATATAACGAACTACACTATATTGATTAACAGTGAAAAATGTAGTTAACAATTAGAAAACCTGCAAAGGGAACACTATGTCTGTTAGTCTGTCAAAATAAAGATCAGTCATCTGCATTATAACAAGAGGCATATTCAATGAAGATGGAGAGCATAAGCACATAACATGCTATGTAAGATTCAAGGTCAAGGCTGCAGTCATGGGTACATACAAATGAAACCATTAATGTTGCTTTTTCTAGTTTACATATGAGCTATGCCATAAAATTTGGTTTTAGGAGAATTGTCCTAGTAAATTCAATATCAAATCTATGTATGGCCCAGCACCTTCAGACTCAGCACTATAAGCTATCCTTGTATTTAATGCCATTGAGTAAAGATTTTGAACGTTCATTGAAGATTTTGATTAATTCAACAGTTTGAATGAAACTGAAATTGCCAATTTCTATACTAAAAGTATATAACTAAGAACATATAACTCATTTGAAAATAATATAAATAGGAACTTACAACATTACTGAGTGATGTGATATTCCACAAAGCATACACACGAGCAAGACCTGCAGACCTTCTTGGACCATGACTAAAGAGAGCATTGATACCAGCAGGAAAAGGTGATAACAAAGCAAGAGGAAGCACAAACAGGACCACAAGAAATGCTGGCAACGAAATGGAGTAGAATTGCAGCAATGTAAGCAGCACTAAACTAAAGTCTCCTAAGAGCAAAATTGAAATGATTAGACCCACAAGATCCTGCAGGAAACATAAAACAAAAGATTAGTGTTAGCTAAGGAATAATCAAATAATAGGTTCAAGTTAAGGTTTAAACCAATATCATGACATACATGCAACAAGTTCAAACATAGATAGCAATTCATACTCATTACCTGGTGGCCGACAGGCCGTGTGTTCCGCAGTATAAGAGATAGAGGGAAGAAAACATCCTTTCTATCCTCTATAGACTGCAAAGTAATTGCATTTATAACCCCTCCACCTATTCCTCCACGTATCCGTCTGTGAGACCAACCAGTGTACTGTTGATTTTCTTGCCATCGAACAGTCTGGTGATTGTTCTGGGTGTTATGTATCCTGAACATGATAAAAAAAATAATGAAGGGAAACTTTAGCACAAGATCAAGGAATGACAATTGTTTTGTGACTTAAGTAGAATCAAGAATCTAATTTATCTGCCACTAGAACATTTTTATGCTTCAGTGTGAGAAAAAACAATGCAACTGTTGTGCACAAGTTTTTTTAGGTGTAAAGTTACAATATGAGGATCAACATATATTCAACTATTAAAGAACATTTAGTCATGAAAATAACATTTTAACTTTGAAAGGGGAGAGCATATCAGTCTCTCAACTGCTCAATTGCTGTTGTGCCTCCAACATCTGCAAGAGTTGTATGCTGAAGAACTTCATCAGCCTCAATCACAATGAGGCCTAGTTGGTAGTAGCCAGATGATGTGGCCTGAAACCATGCAAGGTCAACCTGTATGCCATGCAAGCTTAGTGTAGGATTCGCATGTGTGCCAAGCCAATTTATGACTGGCAGCAAAGTAATACGGAGACAACCTTGGCGCACTGTACGCAAATATGCATTCAAACCAGCAACAAATCGATACCACACTGTTGCTGGAACAGACTGCCATAAGAGGAAAAAAACGGTGAAAAACAAATAAGTTCCTAACCAGGCAATGGTGGCCTTCCCTATGACTCATCAATATTTAAATATTTAATAAGAGCAAAATAGAGCTCCTACTGTTCCCTTGAGATATGTAATGATAATAACCACTAGTTAAGCCTGAAGAAATGATCTTAGCTTTACATTTTTGTTACAGACCTGTCCCAAAAGACTTGTCAGTAGATTATCACTATGAAGAAAGTAAGGAGCCATATAGCTTCCATCTCCCCCAAAAATGATACACATAGGAAATCTCTGCTTGAGGCGGGGAGGAAGGTCTGGCCTCTTTTCATCTCCTCCAAGAAAAAAGTCAACATATGCAACAATTAAATCTGGTGAAGCAGCTACCTGCACCAAAGTAGCTACCAGAATAAATTGTTAATAAAGCTTGTAGCTTGTATCTCAACTTTGATGTCTCAAGAACATTAGGATATTAAATTTTCCTACTTTACAATTGAACAATGAAAATAAAAATCTACACACACAATTGTAAATCAATTTGCAATCAGTCCAGGTAAACATCAGATAAGAAATTAAATAATAAAAAAAAACAATCTATAGATTGTAGAACAAATAAGCCTTACTAATTTATATCTGTGGACAATAGGTAGCAATTGCAGAACCACCAAATGCATTTTTGTAGGCTCAACAGGCTCATGTGGTGAACTTTTGTGTACATAGCATGGCTAGAGATTTGACATCTATGTAAAGATCTTTACTAGTAATAACTTTAAATTACAGCAGTAAATTATATGCAAATGTCTAAATGGTATGTCATAAAACACTTTCACCTGAGATGGCACTAAAAGGCTGTTCATTTTAAACCTTTTTTAAAAAGAGAGCTTCATTTTCAATACTCAGTTTAAGAAGCATCTACAACTTTGACAGAAACTGTTTGTGTGCATTTTCAGCTTTGCAAGGATCAGTTATACAAATGGCATAAAATTGTAGAAATAATAAGTAGACAATTAGAGAAAGAAAACCAGAATATTACGTGTGATAACTAGAAATGATTATTAGATGTCATGGAGTGATAATTTTTTTATGTTAATGGTTATATTCCTGGGCTGTCACTGGAAAGATCCTTAAAACCTATCATTTGGAAAACTACAACTGGAGAAGGCAGCAATTTCTGTAGAAATTATATTCTGTAGCAATTTCAAGTTTTTCTGCATCTGAGAGGAATTGGAGTACATATTGCTTCATCCATTCTATGAAACGAAATAGGTTCACAACCAATAAAGCAGAGAACATTGTATATGTTCATTCCAATCTTCCATCTCTTTTTGCATTCCTCATCATACTACATGAACGAACCTAATATACTTTGGGATGTATAGTCTGAGATGGGTGAAATTGATGTATCCATAAATGCATTGACACATCTCAATCCTATTGATGAGAATTCAACATTGTAGAAGGATCCTCCGGTGAATCTTCATTTGGTTCTAACAGTCTAGCCAATGATTGCACTCAATCCAACTATCTGAACTCTTCAAAACATCTTGATGATCTAGAAATCTAGGAGAACAGTGATGATATTTTTTATAAAATGTGATTCTATCAGACTATTAATGTATTTGAATTTTGTTTTAATGATAAAACTATATTTAAATATAAGCATTTTTAAGTATGAAGCAATTATGTATCTATATTGCTTCTAAAGTAATGAAAATATTATCTAATAACATAGAAAATTGTGTTATATATGTGTATGTGTGTGTTTTATGAATGGTGTATTCTGTCAAATCCATATGAGAGGTCTTGAAAAATGGATGTATTCAACACCAGACCCGTATCTGTGTCCATGCAACTTCGATTAATCTCCAATAAGGGTGAAATTTGGTTTACAGTACCTTTGTAATAAACTTTTGGTTATGGCATTAGTAAATCCACAATTAAAATCTGTTTGCTATTTTCTTTTACAAATGTACAAGGTACAGTTCGAAATTTAATAAACCCACTTCACAGCTGCCACAATCTGCATGGGCTTTTGTTTTAAACAAATGCTTCAATACTTATTCTAAAATTGAAAATGAAGCTTTCTAAAGAGATGAAAATAAATAAATTTTATCTTGATTTATACTTGAATATGGTTTCCAACTTTGCACCTCACTTTCTGACTATACTTTTGGACTGAGTCTGCAACCTTAAATTTGGACCTTTACCATGTAACCTTTTGAGGAACACTAATATTTTGAAAGGAACAAATAATCAAGCAGTCTTCCTGTAAGGCAATTCTAAGAGTTCACACAGACAAAACTCTGTACATACACATACAGACAAGCAGTATGGGAGGAACTTAACCTTAAGGCCTTCATAAAGAGCTCGTGACCGACATGAGCGAAGACAAGCATGGTCATACTCAGAGCGCACAAATTCCCTAAGGCGCTGAACTTTTCTTTTGCGACGCCATTGTTGCCATGACCAAGCAAATGGATATGCAAGCACTGACAAAATGCTATGTACAGAACCTTCCCACCATTGGTATGCTGTCAAAGAATTAATCTCATCAACAAATCTGTTGAATGCATCTTCATACCTGCAAGACAACGATAACTAAAATATTATTGTATGTCATGTTATCCAATAGATAAACTATAACACTAAAAAGTTTGCACTCATCTACCACTTCTGATGCAATTAAGCCATAATGATGCTTTCAATATCCTTATTAAAGCTTTCTCAATAACAATGGCCTATCTTTCAGCTTTTATTTTGTTTATATCTGTTACTTGTATGGTGCTTCTTTCCTTTTCCATGATAAGTAGTTTATGATAAAAATATTTATTTGCAATAGTACCATGTGTTGCAGCTCAACATCTACTCCATTTTTACCTGGTCATTGAAGATCCTCTCCTTTGATAAACTTATTTATAAAACAAAAAATATACAAATCAAGTCTTCAGAAATATGACTTACACAAGGTCAACGATTTGCTCTGGAGGTGAGTGAGGCAAGTGCCATGGTTCTCCAAAAGTATTTGGACCCATAAAATACATTCTGTGCACATGACTGTGAGATTCTTCTGCTCTATTTGTTTCTAAAACCTGTACCTCAAATTGCAGAATCGTATACATAATTAAAATCCATATATGCCAATCTGGCAAAGATGATGCAAAAAATGCAAGTTCACGTTATCCTGGAATTGACAAAAATAACACAATCATATTTCTTACCACCTTACCTCATTGAGTGACTCAAGGAAAGGGAAAGAATGATCAATTTGCGATTCATGTGGAGTTGGAGCAGGTCCAGAAAACTCATCAGTTCCAACAAACTTCATCCGAGCAGCACTCAGCACAAGGGCTAAAAGTACCAAAAGTCCAGAAAGTAGAAGCCCAAAAAGCCAGGGACCTCCAAGTGTATATATCAATTCCTCCAATGGAGTATAACAATTTGGCATGCGGTATTTATCAGATATGCACTCAAATGGACAAGATGGTTGAGTCACACCTCCTGAAACTCAATAAATCCAATTACAATTGAGGGAAAAAAACATGGTCCTCTTCTTCTAGCATTTAAACTAGCAAAACTACTTTCCTAAATATTATTTTATTTTGTATATTTCTAAGTACTATGAACTTAGAAACTAAATGCCTAAATCTCTAAGCAACTCCTAACACGGTCAAACAAGCCTATGTTTACAAGGAATTGTAAAGACCCATAAGAGAAGAACATCCAGAGGAACCACATTTGCCACATAAAGACAAAAAGAACATTCTAATATACTCTTGTCAGGATTGTTTATTCACCAATGAAACTTATTTTTGAAGACATTTAAAACATAAATAAATAACACTAACCACGAACACTTATATATTTTGCTCGACGGGGAAGTTGTTCAGGTGGACAAGGCCAGCACAAACTTTGATTAGATCCAGTTTCTATTTTGTAAGTGCCAGTCGGGCACTCCTGCACAATAAAATTTACTCATCAGCCATATACCAGAATGTCTACTTAAATAATCAACATGATGAATGTGGATTTAGATAATTGAATTTCCATTTCTTCCTTCCACCACACACTTAATTTAATTTCCATTAAAACAACTTACTAAATTGGATATTAGAAGAAGAAAATACAACTTACATTCAAGGAATTAAAGACCATGCTCTCAGTCTTGAAAGAATTTAATTGGATAAATTAAATAGTTTTAAAAATAATGGCACATTTGTATATTTACCATTATTTGAAGAAGATAGAAGAAAAGGAAATGCTATCATTCAGATGGCCACATCCAAGACCATGTGCAAAATTCCAAAGAATAAGTGCCTTTGTTCAGATAAGCATTTCAAAGAAAAAGAAATATGATTTTTTTCCCATTAACATTGATGTCAAAGTGCTTAATGTCTTAAGCATTGAGAGCATTTTGTGTGAAACACATCGTACATTAACTTAAAAATTGGAACAGTATAATCTGACTTATAACAAACCCATATCTGAATGTGTTTGATTTCAGACTTCACTAATACATTGTATATCACATTGCATTTTGTTTATGCAACCTTACAAATGAAAAATTGCATATAACCTGTAATAACCAAACTGAATGTGCATAATACAAACTCAGGAATACTATAGTAGTAATATAACAAACCCAGAGACACTACAGCAATAAATATTTTTGTAATTTTTATATTTCTCAAAAATTTCTGCATATTCAAACTGCACACCATTGATGATCCTATTGACACTCCAGAAAACATACTGCACACTGAGGGTTTTCACCCTTGCAATGGTTGATATCCACACCTGAAGGATTTCATCTCCAAGCGACAACTGCTCAAACACCACATCCAGCCCATGAAAAAGAATAATCTTTGTTCGGAAATATTTAATGGCACCCCAAATTTAAGTACTGTTCAATTTCAACTGGACACCTCACACAAGAAATCATAGGAAAATGAAACCAAAGGTCAAAAAAAAAAAAAAATCACTCATTCTGTTTTCCACCAAGTAATGAATATTCAAGAGCCAGGGGAAAAGAAGTAACTGAAGGAACCAAATGGAGACTCTTCAAAGCAACACCCACGAGGATAGACCATTTTTATGCAACTAAAAAACATGTTTGATTGTTTTCCTTCCAATAACAAACCAAGGTAACTAAATGAAGGCCAGTCTTATATCATCCTCAAATGTCATATTGGAGAGCATCGTGAACATGATAAAAAAATAAAAGAAAAATAAATTAGTCCATCGTAGCACTTGCTGGAAATGAGAAGCCACAATGTATTTGTTCCAAAGTAAGTATGCATCTCCCTTTCTTTGCCCTAAAAAGTTCTAGATGGAATTAAATTCATTACATTTTTCTCAAATTTCCATCCCTCGAGGGTTTCTCCAAATCAATATTTATCTCATGTGGAGATGCATGTTTCATATATTTTCATGCAATCTTTATTTCTACTGTTTTCATGCAAATAAAGAATGGAATTTCAGATTTCCATACCTTACAATCCATAAATAGTTTCCTTCACATGTTAAGAATTTACAATACATAAACTACTCTAATCTTTCTCATGGATAGTGTTGGCAGCCCATCCTAAAATGTAAAATTTACCTACCCCACTTTCCTGCATGCCCTATGTTTATCACCAATATGAGAGAAATTTAGATACTGTTTCATGTGTAAGATAAGGTCATGGGCCATGGAAATGGTTATGGGTTGTCCATGTTGATTTTTGGCATCCTAGTCTATAGGTTGTTTATGTGCTTTGCCAATATCCTCAATGATGGCATCCTAGTCTACAGGTCTAGTGTGTTTATTGGTGTTCCTAATTGTGTCCCAGTTCAAGCTTGTTTGTCATCTAATGGTGATCTTCATAAACCCTAAATCCTAAGGGCTTCGACCCTTGCATGGTCTTCATCCATATCCTTAACACGTCCAAAATTCATGTTGCAATCTTGCCAAGTGACTCCCAAGCACTTTATGTTATACCATTGTAGTGGCATGTTGGTTTAGTTGCCTTATTAGTCAACACATGTTTAATTCGCTTCCTCTACATGTTACCACCTAGGCCTATTTGGCACCCAACAACTAACAACCCCTCTAGTCCCCAAAGATTGGTTGGTGCACCCAATTTTAGCCAATTAGCACCACAATCACTAGTCCTTGTTTAACCTCACTACTGCTACTCTTTCTGCCAAGCAAATAATGCACTATCTTCCAGCCCATTGATCCACTTCATCCATTGCATTCGCCATTGGTTATTGGCCCCCTTCACTTAGCCTTTGGTTTTGCTCATTGTATTATCCACTAGTCACTTACCCTTTAGCTACCCTCACCATGCGTCACCCATTTATTTAAGTGCACAATTTCCTTAGAGCAACCAAACTCCTTTGTGTGTCCCTCCACATTGATCACCATGTGTGGTATCACATATTCATGTGGTGGTATACTTGAACCTACCATGTGTTGCCACATGTCTTCTAGGTGCCATTGGTTGGCGGATGGAAACTAATCAGCCCATAGATGTATTGTTTCCTAAGTGGCCTACATGGATTATGCAACAAATGTGTGCCCACCATGCTAGCAATGACAGGCCCAACTTTCTTGCAACAAGCTAACCTCCCTTGTGTGGTCTAACCATTTTGTGCCATGTGGCAACTCGATGGGGCCAAGCTATCTTCATAGTTTCTATTCAACAACTGCATGCTCTTCTTTTCTCACCTACGTGACTTCTCCTAAGCCCTTGATCCAAGGATTCTGCCTCCTACACTATCATAGCCACTCATTTCAAATGGAATTCAAAAGCAATAGCAAATGCAACCTGCCCTAGCTGCTTCAAACAACAAGACCACCATGGCTGCTAGTTTTACAACCTCCACTACTAATTATGGGCTCCAGAAGGACACGAGTAGACCATACCATCCTCTACGTGTCTCCTCTTCACTAATGGATATTTTCCTTGTCCTATGAATGTTGTATGGCCTGCTTCCATGATTGCAATTTTTACAAAGGCCATGCCCCAAGTGTTTAGCATTTTCTTCTTTTTGCTTGGGCAATAGCCTTTGGCTATTTCTATGCATGCAATCTTTGGCCTAGTAATGGCCTTTTGATGTTCATTCAATTTTCCTGGGGCATAGTTCTTTGTTGCAGGTAATTGTGCCTATTGGTAAGGGCGGTGATGTTCTTCACACCCATGTGCTACAAGATGCATTTTCTTTCTCAAGCAATTGCCTTGAAATGATATTCCTACATGTTAGAAACTCACCTATTGCAGCTGCATTTTTCTTGTTGCGGGCATCTCCTCACCTTTAATGCCTTGGCATGACCCTTGGGATTGTTCAACACACGATGATACTGAGGGGGGTGAATAAGTATCTAACAAACTTTTACTTTTTGAAACTTAACCAAGCAATTCGGAACACAATGAGAACACATGATTTACATGGAAACCCTTTTGAGAGAAAAACCACAGCACAATATTCCATACGCTACAACCTACCATCAAAGTCTTAAATCTCTATACCAACTGAGCTCCAACTCAGCAAGAGGCTCCAACCTCTTCTTGATAGGCTCCAACCCCCACACACAAACTGAACTCCAACCCAACAAAAGGCCCCGACCTTAATTTGATAGGCTTCAACCCCCACAAATATAATCCAAACTTCTTTCCTTGTAAATCTGATAACCAATCACAAATCTGATCCAATTTCAAATCTGATTCAAATCATGAACTCTCTTCTTTCACAAATCTAATCCACACTCAAATATCAACCTTCCTTTGAAATCTGATCACTATAATGTCTCTCACAAATCTGATCCAATCTAATTATCTATGCAACAATTATTTTCACACAACAGATCATAATCATGGAAATGTCTTCACATAAATCTCTGCCTTACAATCTGCTTTTAATTCTCTTTTCAATCTGCTCTTACTAGTCACATATATTTGTTATATATATTTTTGCAATTGTCCTTCACACATAGGCTGCATATATTCTCTATATGAATCTGATATACACTTCATTTCTGCCTCTTTTTCTCTTTTATATCTGCTTTTAAACTAAAATATTCATTGGATTACTTGCTTTTTGATTCCCTCTTCACCTTCTATGTATACCTCTCCATTTGCTAAGGGATGTGTCCATTTATTTAATGGATGTGTCTTTTAAAAACTAATAGCTGCCTCCCTTTATTCTTCATGAGTCACATATTTTAATTGTTTGGATCGCACCATTTAAGTATGATCTTTGCCTTAACAAATGGTGAGTGCCCCATTTAGAGGGAGGTCGGCTCCTCTAAGAAATTTATTTTAAATTTTAAAATTGGAGCCTTCGCAAGGAGGTTAGCCATATGAGGAAATTGTCTTCTTATTTATATTTGCTGTCTTAATACTGTTATCACCCTCCTCTATCCATAATATTTGCCAATTAAATGTATTTGTTTTAATGAAAATCAGCCTTAGATAATTAAACTATAGCGCTGCCTTATATAATCGCTGCTTCATTTGATTTTTCAAAACAAAATTGATTGCTGCTTTGTTGTATGAAGATTGCTGCATTCTTCTTAAAGTGGTCGGCCTAGATTAATAAGATCTAATTTAAACTTCAAATGGAGATCGACCAGCATAGATATCTAAAGTTAAATCATCCTTCAATTGTCCTTAGAAGAGAGTCAACCTTGATGGAGATCTACCTCAAAAGAATATTTTCCTTCTTTGACATCAATGACATTCATTTCCTATATTTCCAATCGGGATGATATGACAAAGCTTATATATGCTCTTAATAATTGTTTCTACTGCTTGTGGTTAGTGTTAGTTTTATGATCAGATTTAATGCACAGAAATTAATTCAAAAATTCAACACAAAGACACAGCAAATACCCTGGGAAAACCCTCCTCTTGAGGGGAAAAACCCAGCAACAAATATCTCTCTATTATATATCAATAATGGCAACAAGTCTCTTTACAATGAGGCCAATCTCAAGGCCGATATGCAGCACCTTCACAAGATGCAATGATAACAAGTAATCAGCACTTCCTTGTAACTCAGATCTACCCTTAAGAAATTCGCTATCTGCTCTTGATAATTCGCAATCTGCACTTGATTGATCTTCCCTTGAAGAATTCGCACTTGGAAGAGAGGAAATGCTCGAACTTGATTGATACCCAAATGAAGTGGAATAATCTTGTATTTATACAACTTGAAGGAGAGAGGTCGCACCTTTTCATGCAAGGTCGGCCATCATAAAAATATAATTTCAATTTAATAAATACAATTTACAAGGAAGGTCAGCCAAGAAGATAAATACAAAGTTGTCATGTGAAGCGCCTCTTTACATTGAATAATCACATATAAATAAGTATGAAGCCCGAAGCTACAATTACATCAACAGTTAGTCCATGTTATTCATGTCTCTGAGAAGTAATATATTGCTCATAAAAGTAGTTGAATAGATATGAAGCAATTTGCTACAAGCTTGAGAAGGCTAAATGGACAGAATTTATTGCACAGAGCCACTAATCAATACCACTATAGGCCTCTTTCTGATTGTTTTTGACTTGCAGCTAAAGAAGATCTTCCCACTACTCAAGGTGATATTTTCCATAGTTACAAGACTCAGACTCGCCTCGGACTTGGCAAGCTGATTTTTGACTTGGACTCAAACTTTGGCAAAGACTCGGCAAATTGAAAAAACCATGAAATATAGAGATTTTAAAGACTTAAAACTTGTTTCATGCACCCTTTAATAAATAAACATTAAAGACACAATAAACTGATCAAATAGAAGCTTCTTTGACCATATACACAAGTATACATCAATCACATGAGTATAAAAACGAATTTTAATTTTTTGCTAAGGGAAACAACATTGTTAGATATATAAATTTAAAATTATAGATATTGTCAAATGTATACAAATCTCATGGATTCAATGTAATGTCCTGTTTTATATTACATAGAGAAAATATAATATTATTTTAATTATTTAATATTTTCCTCCAAAAGTTGATTCAAAAGGAAATATTATTAATTACTAAGTAGCCGGTTTGGGTTCGGGTTCGGGTTTGGGTTCGGGTTCGGGTTCGGGTTCGGGTTCGCCGGTTCGGTTCGCCGGTTCGGCAAAATTTTTTGGGGGGTGGGTTCGGTTCGTCTTGGGTTCATTAGTACAAATTACAAAATATGTAAAAATATATATATATATATGCAGCCTAGAAGCATGAATTAGGATTAGAATATCACATAACTGATAACATCATATAAACAACAAAACCACCATAAACTTGAATGTCATTTAAAACATGCATGATAAATATTCATTGTTCAAACTTCAAGTTCAATATTACAACACTTTCAAAGTTTTAATCATCATATGGATTCTCTAGATCATCCATATCAATGTCAACATTGACATTAGATGAAGTAGGAAGACTAGATGAATCACAAGTAGTGCCAATGGCACCATCACTAGCACTACTAATGTGCCCATGCTCCTGTTGGATATCCTCATCCTCATATGCAATATGTTGGGAACTGCAAGCATCCAAGTCAGTATCCTCTGGCACTATATCCCACAACTTCGTCTCCCCTTCCTTGTAGTTAGGTTGTTTGTGTGAAAGGAGACGCAAGTTGGAATGCACATATACTAAGTTCTCCGCTTTTTTTGACAGCAATTTATTGCGCTTTACTGAGTGGATGAAAGAATATGTGCTCCAATTCCTCTCAGATGCGGATGAACTAGCAACCTATGAAGACAAAGTAAACAATTAAAAATTTATAAATGGAATTATGAAACTTTTAAAACTAAAATATGAAAATTTATTAAACTTACTTGTGATAAAATTTTGATTGCAAGGGGCTGCAAATTTTGGAAGTATTGTCCATGGAAGTACCACCAAGAATGAGCATCCTTTAAGAACCTATCACGGGAGGCATCAACATCTAGATGATTTGAGTGCACAAAATCAGTGAACTCATCCGTGACTACACTCCGCAAATCTCGATCAGGGAAGAGTCTCACAAATGTTGCCTTGTACCCTTCAGCCACTTCTAAATCTCTATATGGAGGAAGCCTTCCTGGTTGTGAAAGAACCTGAGAGCTGTAGTGTTTTGGAGTCAATGCAAAGGCAAGAAGGTGTAATGGAGTTGTCATTTTGTTCCATCTTTCTTCAACAATTGTTCCCTCTATCTCTTATACTACGGAACACACGGCCTTGTTTTAATCTTTTGCAGCATAAGATTGAGTGAATGGACCGCACAAGGTGTCCAAAAGATATGTGAATATCTTTCCTCAACCAACAACCCTGCAGCTCTACAATTCTTTGCGTTGTCCGTTACAACTTGAACAACGTTGCAGGCTCCCACTTGCTCAATGGCTGCAATAAGAATATTAGCAATAAATTGTCCATCTTTTACTTGCCCCTCACAATCCACGGCTTTCAAAAACATTGCCCCTTTAGGGGACACCACTATGACATTGATCAAAGGCCGATTTTTTGAGTCCTTCCAACCATCTGAAACAATGGACACACCTGTCTCAACCCATGAATCTCTTATAGGCTTCAATGCATCTTCAACCAACTCAACCTCCTTTTCCAATAAAGTGCTACGCACCTTCTCATAACCCGGGCCCTTGTACCCTTTTGGAGCTTCATTAACCGTTCTCAACATCTCTTTCCAATATGGAGAACGAACAACATTAAAAGATAGTCCATTGGCATATATGCATCTTGCTACACATTGGTCGGCAAGGGCTCTACTCTCATTTTGAAATGCAACTTCCAAAGGTCCCTTTGCTCTCTTGTTTGCAAAAGGTTGTGCACTTTGAGCTTGAAGATTTGGAATGGCCATAAATGGGTGGTCTTCTACCACAATATTGGGATTGGGATTAGATGGGGGCTGCATTCCCTTTGATTTTTTATTTAACAAAGGGTGATTTCCTTTTTGGGCTTCCCGTTGATCTGCTAGTTCTTGCTCCATAATGTATTTTGCAATTGTCTCAGGTTGAATAGGGGCATCTTTCTTTCCAGGGCAAGGTGAGATGCCTTTTCCACTTATGCCACACAAATGTGCTTTCACCCTATGGTATGAACTAGAATATTGAACATCACACCCACTGCATTTCCAAACATAACCACCACCACCTGGAAGCTGTCTTATCATTTCAACATACTGCCATAGAGGAGAATTTGCACTTGTTTTGAACTTTGGGTTTGGTTTAGCTATGGAGCCGGAGGTAGAACCCATTGACATTGTGATTCCTATGGCAATTTGTTTTGCAAACAACACATTCAAAATTTGAATGAAAACAAAATATAATAATTTTTTAAAAATTAAAACCTAGCTCTTTTGAATCTTGCACAATGTATACATTCATAGAAGAACAGAAAAAAAAAGATGCAAAACAAAGTTTCTGTTTGTAAAACAAAAAAAAAAGAATGAAAAAATGAAAAAAACATACCTTTTTGCAAAAATAATCTTCAACAATCTTTGTAGCAGCCAATGAACACTTACAAATCTGTAGGAATGGCAATGCAATCGTTGTAGAAGCTTCAACAATCAATATTCAACTCCTTTTGTCAATCCAACAAGTTAAAATAAGAACTCAGCCTCTTGGAATGAAAATGCTTGTTTGCAAAACAAATGAATGAAAATGAGGTAGTTTAGGTGTTCAATATGTTTTAGAGGTCACTTTTAGGGTTCCCATGGGCGTGGGTCAAAGTCAAAGTGAAGGAAACAATTAAAAAAAAAAAAAAAAATGCCTTTTTGCCGCCCAGACGCGTGGGTTCTGCTCGGGTTCGCTTTGGGTTCGCCCGGATTCTGCTCGGGTTCTCCCGGGTTCTTCACTGGCGAACCAAGGCCCAAATGCAAGGACCCTGATCAAACCCGCAGAGGGACCGGACCAGGACCCGGACCCAGTGCGAACCCGGACCAGGACCCAACCCAGAACCAAGCGAACCGGCTACATAGATTAATTAAATAATATTATATTTAAAGTGACTTATTAAATTCAGATTTAAAAATAAGTCACAATTGAAAATTTAAAAAAAAAAAAAAAGAAAAGAAAATTGAAGAGCCAGGCTAGTGAAAGCCAAGGGGTCATGGCAGAGGTAATAAAAAGATTGTGGGAGCATTGTTTTAGCAGGCTTGGTTGATTTTGGTTTTGGAAAGCTTGGCTTTCTCGTAACTTTAGGACGAAAACCCTCATGTTCTCAAAATTGGACAGAAACCCAATTCTTGTACTAGCAAAGTCACTCAGATTTTGCAATTGGGCTTAGTGATTAAAGTTGTGAAATTTTCTCGAGTCTTCTATGAAGACAAAATTCTCAGATATTAGTGATTATTTCTAAATATTTTATGATATGAATTAATGTTCATTTCTCAGTATTTGTGGGGTATTATGATATTATTGCTTAGACCGGTTGAAGTGATTATGTCAATTCATATGCTGGGGGAGTATATGTCAAGATTATTGCTAATATTGGAGGCACGAACATGTAGCACTGATTGACATTGGATGGAAGTTTGTATTGGGCATGATATACTTAGTTGAAATTGTATATTTCATAGCAGAATCAAATGAGGGTGCAGTGTATCGTTCAATGTTTCATTGATTCAAGAGAAACATTTGGGACAGGAAGAGTATTTTAAGGAAAACACATGGAAAGTTTGGTTTAAAGTTCTTTCCACCACAGCTAATCACTCACAGTCTCCAGGAAAAGGGAAGAACAGCAATCAATGATTATAAATTCCACCAATCTAGGAAAAGAATTGTTTGTTTAAAGTTAAAGATGGAAGACGTATAGTTGTTTCTGCCGTTACATTCAAGAATTCAATTGAGCACAGTCCAGGATTTAACTCATATGAGCATAGACTATTATATTGCTGAGCACAGGATAATTCAGAAAGTGTAACGGATTAATTGTCATCAGTGTCGAATTGTTGTGAAGCCGTTAAATTTAAAGAATCACCCTGGTATCATTTGGTGAGAATCCAAATATTTATTGGAGCTACAGAAATAAAATAGGTGCTTAATATTTGAGATGTTTGTCAGGTCGGTTGAAAGAGTGACGGGAAGAATTAAGAAAATCGCATTAATTTGGTGAGCAAAGAAAGTCGCATGATATGAAAGAATGACAGAAGGTGACAGAATAGGGAGGCACGAAAAATATTAAGGCAACAATTGTTTATGTTAAAAATCTAAGTGCCTGAGGAGGCGCTTTGTGACCTCATGCAACCACCTGTTATTTCCCACATGACATCTGGAAAGTTATTTTCACTGCAGCAGTCAATTTAAATATTGAATGCCTTATATTTTCTTTAAGAAATGTGGCAATACTCAAGGGAGACATTTATCAGGAGCAGCTTATTCATTAAGTGCCATCACCTTCAATCTAAAATCATTTCATTTTGGTGGAATGGTAAGTCTTTGAATTTTGAATGGAAAGAACATCAATGAGCATACGGAATCCTCTTATAATTATTGGGATGCAGACTATTTGAATAGTTACCATCGTGGGAATTGACGATTATTTATTCTGCCGCTGATATTCCTGATGCTGGTCGGAAAAGTATAATCTATTGAAGACATTCACCGATTTTGAAAGTTGGAGTAAGAGACAAAGTCGAGTTAGATCACAGGGTGACGTGGTGATCATAATAAAATTAGAGCAATCAAATACCAGCGCCAAAGAATGTCACGAAGGCAATGTCAATGTATGATAATCAACGGGGGTCAAGTTAAGAAATGGACGGCTGTATTGGAGTTTTGAGAAAATTGACATCCGGGCCACCATTCGTTTGGTCTTAGTGGGTCAGAGAATATTGTGGTAAGGAAGTCAGGGTGTCAAGTTTCATCTTTTGAAGGTATCAACATAAGTAAAGAGATCAAGCAGTTAATTCTAGGATTTATCTAAATTACATTCTGCTCCCTCCCAGGCCAGCATCTTTTTAAATATTAAATGTTGTATGAAGAAACTTCTGAAATAATATATTGGTTATCCTATTTCTGAGTTGGTTCGTTCTGTTGTTTTGCACTTGGTAGTAATTGCATTATGAACTTAAATTTGAAAAGAAAGGTAGTATTTGAAAATCAGATAAATCCTTCTCAATCTGGTGTAAAATATTGAGGCCTAAAACTCAGAGCACTATACAAAGCTAACTGTTTGACGAAATACTAGTGCAATCCATTGATGTAAAAATCGGAAAAAATTATAGCAAATAGGGCAGATCACTACATTCAAATATCAAAACTAAAAATATGTCTATGGCTCAAAGGAGCTTGCACCACTCGTCCCAACATCACAAGTAGTCATGCACTGACTAAAGATCGCATAGCGAATACTAAGAGGGGGGGGGAATCAGTATTTGAAACTTTTTGAAATTTTAAACCAAATTAATTAAGTAAATGAGAAATCAGATCATAAATCAGCAACATGAACAAGATGAACACCAGGATTACATGGAAAACCCTTTCGGGTAAAAAACCACGGCAAAATATTGCTTTTATTTCTTCAAAGGGCACCAACCCTGATACATAGGTGAGCACCAACCCACCGAGAGCACCAACTCTCCTTCGGAGCTCCTACTCTGAACTACTAAAGCACCAACTCTAGTGTGAGCACCAACTCACAAAGCAACTGAAGCTCCAACTCCAGTGACTGAAGCATCAACTTCAGATTTCGCAATGCCTACACAGATTTCAACAATGCCTACACATGTACTATGAGGCTCCTCTTTACAACATCCTGTCAAAAAAACAACTTCAGAATCTCAACACCTTGACCCTTGTTTCGCTTGTAAAAATAAATTCTTTATCTACACACAAAAACTCAAATATATCTCCTTCTCAGCTACATATGCTCAACTTCATACTTTTTATGATTTCACCTTCATTCACTTCTACACAAGATTGGCCCAATTTAAAAACTATAACTGCAACTCCACTCTTTTCTATCTCAGACGTATCCCAGTTCACCAGATATCAAAAATTCACCATTGCTGTTGCACCTTATAAGTCAGGCAAAAATTAAATCTAAAGAACACGATGCCCTGTTTTCTTTTTCTCACAATCTTCAAATCTTGATTCCTTCACCTATAGCTGCTGCTGCAAAACTGAAAGCATGTCCTCATCACATTAACTACAGCATCCTCAGTATTAATCGCCTTACCCACAGAAACTCGATAGCTGTTCAAAAATAAACACCTTAAAGACATTCTAGAAGTTGTTGGCCATTAAGAAGCAAAAAACGACTTCATATAATGTAATGTCCCCATTTTAGCCCTACGCTCTTCTTTTGGATTTAGCCTATTTCCGGAAATCCGTAGGCAAAGCTGAAGTACAAAACTAAGGTTTCCTCTTTCAGATACTGCTCTGTTGGCGTTCAAAGGATGTTGTGCAGACTTACTATTTATAGCAGTTTGCTATTTTTAGCAAGTCTATCTTTTGGCAGTATCTGTCTAGCAACAATTCAATCCTTTGCAGTTCAGTGTTTAGTTTGGCTTTTTGTTGTTTTGATGTAAATTTACTATTTATAGCAGTTGGCTATTTATAGTAAGTCTAAATTTGGCAATAGCATCATCAGCAATTCAGCTCAAGTCATCTTGCTAACCTTCAGTTTCAGTTTGGCTTTGGTTATCTCAATGGACTAAGTTTATACTTAGTCAATTTTATGTTACTCAGTTGTACCCCACGCCTAGGAGTGTTAACTTCATGTTGTTTTAAAGAGGGGACATTATGGGGTCAATTGTGCATTTAATGATTTATTAAATGCTTTATTATTGCATTATTAAGTTGGAAGCCTAAAGGAGGTTGAATAAAGTTTTATTATTTCAAAAAATAAAATGCTTAAAGGTGGCGTCCCTCTTGGAAGTTGAAGTGATTGAACTTCTTGGAATTTGAAGTGATTCAGTTCCCAATTGAAGCTTATATATTGCTGCTGTTTGAAGAGCTGATTATCTTTGGAAAATATTGTAAAGTTATGATGCTGGTTTGAAATCCAAAATCCGGCTAAGGGAAAGCTTAGCAAGTTTACTCCATTCTTCGGGCCTGAAACTATGGTTCCTTAGATGGTCTATTGGGAGTGTGCTTCATCCAGAAGTACATATTGAGCATTATTGTGGAGTTTTGGTGAGATATTTCCAGTTTTCATGTTGCTGGTTATTATTTGGCTGAAGGAGATTTTTATATACAGCTTTTTGTGTGATTTAGTTTTGATTCTGGGTGTTGGTCCTATCAATCCCTTGACTATTGGCGACCCCTTTTGGAGAGTTTCAGAATTTTTAATGAAGTGCAGATTTTTATCTAAAGAAATCGCCCCCTTTGGAGGCCGTACCACTTGTAGAAGGCTTTGGAGTTGGAACAAAAATTATCTAATGAGTTTTGATGCAGATTTTGTATGGTGAATTGGGCGCCTACCTTTTAGAGAGCCATTGCATTTCGTTTCAATCAATTCGGAGGTATATTGATAAAGTTGTGAGCATTTGTTTGGTTTTTCTAATTGCTGATAGACATTTCCAGATTGCAGATTTATATATCAGATTGTTATAGTTTTCTGATTTTGGCTTCTAGCATCATTATTTGAGAGGTTTTTCATTGAAGAAACCATCCTTTAATTGTATATTGTAATGATGGTAAAAACACTTGAAAATTGCAGTTATTTTTCATTGTAAAACTGAAAACAGTAGTACTGTTTCAGTTCTTTAATTTGCTGCATTTTCTTGTAATTAATTCACATCATTGTAACCCCTGGATGGTTTACCGCCAGTGTGGATAAAGAACATTCTAGAAGCTTATCTCTCTTATTTGCAGCTATTTCTATTCATTGTAAAGCTAGTTAGTAGTACTAACGGCTATTTCATTTTATTGCTGCAATTTATACTTGATTACACTCCCACAATTGAGTGGTTGAGTTTTAGAATAAACATCTTTCTTGTTTGTAAATTCCCCAAATAAAATAAGTGGTTGTGTGGACTGTTTTCCCCCCACGAAATAAGTGGAAGAGAGGATTTAATGGCTGGCTTGCCGCCTTAATAATGTAATAATCTCACCCACTAAATAAGTGGAGTATTCCCACTTCTTGTGGATGGCTGCATCAGCAGATGAATTGTACTTTCAGTTCAGTTTATACCTAATGATCCTCTAACCATATGCTATCACCTCGCCCACATTGGGATCTTGATGAACATTCTTGGTTAGAGTTACTTTCCATGCTGATTTGCATTTTGAGCTAACACTAATCGGTGGTTTGATGCTGGTTTGTGTGTCTAATTTTGGGGAAAAAAGTAAGGGGAATATTTCATATAATAGCAATATTGAAAACAATATTCTGAAGCCGTTACCCAAATATGTCGAGTCATGAAAAACCCTCTCCAGTATTCTACGGCCATCCTTGAATGAATACAAGTTTTAAAGATTTTAAACATTAACAGTCCATACTAAGAGTCATCGATAAAGATAGAGGAGTTGTCAATATTGAATAGTCACCCCAATACTTATGAAGTCGACACACAAAATAGAAAGATTCTGCAGAGGAAACTGTCAACTACAGGAGGAGCCGCCCAAATAAAAGACATCAGAAGTATTTTTCTGAAAAAATAAAGAGCCACCCACATGTAATGACCAAAACAGATGCTAAAAAGAGCAAAACGATGAGACAATAAACAGAAACGTCTCCTGTAGTTGTCCATTAAGTTTGAACTAAGTTACCGATTCGTTTTTGGATTCGGGTACAGGTACAAGAATCCGATACAGGATTCAGTCAAAAAAAAAATTGGGGCTGGGTACATTAATACAAAAAACATATAAAAATCAAAAATATATACATATTTGCAGCAGTAATTAATTTCAGAATACACCACCATATTAAGGCCAAAGGGATATCCTTAACTAAAGACCTCCTTAGGTTGAAAAGATTTAATTGACCAATTGTTTGTCATAAAAAAAACTAGCAGATGATGAAGATATGGTTGCCTTGGTGTTGATTGTTTGTCCCATTCGTATAAGACATTTATTGAGTCTTGAATATGTTAGTCAAGAGTCAGATGTTAACCTTTGAGCAAGTTACTACAGAGCTCATGCATAAGGAAAGGCAACAAACACAAAGACAATCGACAAAATTCACTTCTAGGGGTATGGAAAGTCCATTTGTAACAACACAACAGGAAAGGAAAATCACACTCTAGAAAACAGTTTGCAAAAACTTCATCAAAACCTAGAGTGAAATGTTTCAGCTGTCAGACATTCAGCCATGTCAAGAGGGAATATTGAAAGTGAAATATATTTTGATTAATATGAAGTCAAACTGTAGCAAATGTGGCAATTGAGGAAGATGGAATTTTTTTAAAAAGAAATACACTGTTCTTGTCTCCCAAGATGACAAAGGAGTAACTTGGCACTGGTACTTTGATTCAAGTGCATCACAACATTTCACTTGGTGCAAGATATGTAAACTTTACTACAACTAATACTAATTTTAAATAAATATCTTTCGGAGACCATTGCTATTGTTCAATAGAAGTTAGAGTTGATGTTCATGTTGCTCTCAATGATACTCTTAGTATGTGTTTTGGACTGTCATTACTATTCCAAGATGAATAAAAACTTTATGTTTATTAACCAACTAACCTGAAACCTAAACATCAATCAAAAAAATAATAAAAATTTGCAAAAAAAAGCCACTTTTTATGCGGCCTGGGCATTTTGACGTCTGGATTTGATTCAAATCCGTCGTGGATTCAATTGGGCATATCCTAGACGAATCCACAGTGGCGTTTTGAATCCAAGGCGAATCCACAGTCCAATTTTCGTACCCTGTCCGAATCTGAATCATACCAAATCCGATACGAATCGTATAGTATCCAGAGGCTGGGAGTGGCGAATCGGTAACTTAGAGTTTGAATGCAATAGCCTTTTAATTTAGCTGCCTTCTTTATTTGATGCCTCCACACAAGAAACCGTCCTACCATCTTCAATAAAGAATGACTTTCATTAAAAAGACCCATGCCAGAAAATTATTGCAGTTTCAAAGAAACGGAACTGACACTGGGAAGAGCCACCTCCATCATTAATATAGACAATAAAAACATATACTCCACAATCTGACTCATATCTTTCCTTCACCTCTCACTGCCCCCAAAATTTGTATAAGACGAGTATTTTGGAAAGAGCCTAATAAATTTGACCAAGGAAATGATTTCAAAGTAGCCACCTTCAATAATAGACTCCTACCACAAAAGAAAACGCCCAGAATATTTGAAGCCATCGGACTTTAGAGTCTCGCACCATAATAATATCTCCTTTTCGTTGCAAAAGAAAGAGTGCAGACCCACACTCTAATACAGAAAACACGTCTTCTCAAGAGAACCGCCCAGCAAAGAGAAATAAGACATTACAAAGATAAATCGATTATCAAAAACCCAAGCCATTTTATATATGAATATATCTTTGTCTTATTCAAGCTGCCTGTCATAAAGAAATCAAACCTTTGAATTAGACTTTTCAACAATTGACACATAGGCTGACAAGTAGCCAAGCAAGGAGTTGAAGAAAACAGCCAAGCTGCTGAAGTAGACAGGCACAAAGCTGAAGCAGACACCCAGGCAGCACAAGTAGACAGCCACCCAGCTCAAGCAGATAAGCACACAGCCAACTTTGACATCAATGACAAACTTATTCCACCACTGACGTCTAAGATAGGTCCTAGATGATAATGCAGCCATGATATCTACTTGTGTTTGAGTGACACCAACATCCAAGGGGTCTCCTTGTGCTCTATCTCCTTTGTAAGCATGGGTAATTAAATATGAATTATGATGTTTATTATATATACATATGAGCATGAGTTGATAAAGACAAGCCTGACTGGTGTGTATATTCAAATGAGGGATTTAATATTAAAGTTTTCCTAAAGCCTTGAAGACTGCATGTTTTGTTGTCAAACTCATTAACAAAGAGAAACACTTATGTAAAAAGATAACCAGTTATGTTTCAGTTTAACCTTAGCTGGGATACTAATAGATGGGGATTGTTCTGAGTTGTCTATGCAGGGCATGATTCATATAATTTTGTATTATGAAAATAGCATTTCGTACCAACTATGACTTAACTTGTATTCAGCAGTATAATGACTATAGCATGCCAACTTGTCTATGGTAGTCCATGTGTACTAAACAAGTTGTCCAACGTATGAAACAAGATAATCCTTGATTGTGGCTTTGGCTGTGAAGATGCAGAGATTTGCAATAGGGGATATGTAATTTGTAGATTTTGTGATCACGATTCATTGTTGGTCTATTACTTGGTTAGACTTATAATTTGATGCAGGATTGGCAAACACCTTTTTCATATTTGTTGGTAAAACCTAGATGGGCATGTCATGAACCAAACAAGCATTGAAAGGTTCTAAGTTTTTTTTTTTAAAGTAACTACAATGTCGGTTCACCTCAATTCATCAAGGATGAACCCAATAGACCTGGATGCATCCCTGCCCGCACTGCAGCAGGATCCAAAACCAAGACAGATCGGACCCAACCCAACCTCCTCCCTACAAAGAACTGCAACATACTGTTTGACCATTGTGACACATGGCTGCTCAATATAACAGTTAAACAATAACATTTGAGATTGTCCTAAGAGTTCTGAATGAGCAAGTCAGATCATTGGTCACTTGTGAGAGCTCCCCTTCTAAGCTCAATAGTAGATCTTGATGCCACACCAATAGACACAATATTCCAACCTCAAAAATGACCAGTAGATGTTCTTGGGAGCTTCTCTAGTGGCAGCCATGCACAAACAAGCAAAGCAATGCCAAATTGGAACAAGAGCAAGAAAACCAAAACAATTGAAGCAAAAGCAAATGAAGCTAAGAACCAAAGGAACTTTAATTCCTAGGATAGCATAAGCAAACAAAATATTTTCCAGAATTTTCAGAGCATCCAAGATCAAGGTTTTACTATACCTCCAAGTAGCGAAGGACCTGAACCAGATATATAGTTATTTCGATCTGTATTACTTTTTTCTATCATCCATAGGGCCCAATATTAAATCATATAGTGCAAAGTCACAGAACACATAGACTAGATTGTTAAGTGATCTTCTTCTTTTGCAGATCGCAATATGGGGCTGGGCTCAGGCTAGATTTGGAAGCATTAGCAAGCTGGCTTTCTAATAATATTATATTAAATTTTAATACAAAATTATTCTGATTATGAAAAAGAAAATTAAAAATTGCATTGTACAATATTTGTGCATCTAAAGAATGCCCTTTGTGAGAAGCAATTTACTCCAGATAACTTTCAGATTATTACCCTATGTCTGTTTGAGAATGTGGAAACCAAATATTAAAAATGTAAAAGGAATTTTAGATGTTTAGCCTATATGTAATAAAATTGATGTGTCAGCAAATTTTGAAGCTGGACATTTCTAAAATTCAAGTTACTGTTCAAATGTAGCTCCAGAAAAGCCTGGGCTGCTGGAAATGGCTGGTAGCCCCATGTTTCACTCCTGAAATGTTACAAGACCTGCCCCAGATCCTCATGCCAACATGGTATCTTAGGAAACACTCAAAACACTAGGCAGTTCCTTGAAATGACCTGAAAACACCAAATGCATCCAGGACATTTCCTATAACATAAATACATTTCCAAACAACCTGCACCTGCTATTAAGGCAGTAGTGCTAACAGGCAGGTTGCACTGTACTGCTAAATATTGAGATTTGTGCATACTATAGCATGATTTGTATTTCATCTATCACTATTGAATTTTACCTATAATTTAGTTTGAAAACAATGTTTCATATTTAAAGTTTCATTGAAAAGAATCATGTAGAAAACACATCCTGCTTAACAATGGGCACAACAGTCTTCACAATCTAGTATAAGATCAAACAAAGTGGAAACAATTTTAACAGATTCATGAACAGAAGTTCAGAGAAAAATTCTCAAATAACATGAGCTCACAACATTTTGAGCCAAATCTCAATACTTTTATTTTGTCATTGGAAAAGCTGAATGGATGAAAGACCTCGTGTTTATAAAAGTAAGAGGCCTTTATCAGTTGCAAGTTTTAAAATATTGTCGTCTAGGGAAATATGTTGACTAACAAAATATTGCAGTAAGCTTGTACTGAAAGAAAGTTTTTTGCTTATATTTATAATAACTAAATAAAATATATTTTTTGTAAAGATGTTCCATGCCATTTGATCTCCAAGATTACTGAGAATTTTGTATTTCCCTTACCACCAGTAAAATTGTAACTTGGCCAAATACTATACATGAGAAAGTGCTCTCTAGAACTTGGGGGCCACTTCACATTTCCTTGCCTGCCTTGGTTACCAGTCATTATCTTTATTTGCATGCACCACCTTGAGGGGTCCTCCCTTTCCACATCTATTTATATTTATACCTTTTTCAGGTGTGAATATAATTTACCCCAGCATGATTATTTCATTGGTTTCTTACTTTGCTTATTGTGTATGCTTTGAATCTAGCGCCCTTTTTGTCCTAATTCTTTGCTATTGTAACAATTGTATGTTCCAGTTTCTTTGAGATAATCTTGGTCATTTGTGGACATTAAAATTATTTATTTCTTTGAACCTTTCTTTCTTCTCTATGCTCATCATCATCAAAAGGAATTTCAATGCAGCAATAATATTAACAGTCAAGTTTGACCTTTGAATTGATAATGTATTCCTTTAAAGTCATAACCTCTCATGTGTTAATTTCAGTTTTGTCCAGACTGTTGATCTGTATGCACAAATCCACAATAGGAGATCTTCAATTTATCAGCACAGTTAAAAAATGAAAAATGTCATTCCCCTCCCCCCCATCTCCCCACTCTCCCTAGGAAGAACAAATTCATCAATACTAAAACCTTTGACTTAATATGAATCAACTGGACTTCAAATTCTTCATATTTTACAATGGAACTACAACACAACAAACCCATTGATAATGAATAAAAGGTTTACTTACCTCACAAAAGATGCCAGAAAGTCCCTCCGGACAATCTACACCGGTAATAGTGCCATTCTGACCAGGGTGGCCACCATTATTTCCCATTCCCCCACTGTCAATAATATTGCTCAATTAGAAGTAGAACAATCATATGGCAGTAGTTATAACATTTACTAAACATCCCTCATATATTAAAGAGAATAGAATTTATGGATAAAGTCAAAATACAATTGTTTAACAAATATCTCTAATGAAAGATATATAATCAAAAAGATCAAAAGCAGCCTTCACAACAAAATAGCACAGATAGTAGACAATACCCTTGATCAACAGTTAACAAAAAAATCCTATGGCTCTCAAAACACATATCTAGAAACCATTGTGTTCTATCCACCTTTCTTTATCATAGGTTATTTCCAGATGCATGTTTCAAAAGTGAGAACCTGTCAAACTAACCTAAAAACTTCTACTCAAAAGATTCATCAACTATTCCAACTTGGCTTAAAAAGCTCTATATGAAATGGGATGGAAGGTCATAGATGGATTCAATCGCCTAATCTCCTTTCCCCAATGGATAGAATCCAATAGGAAGAAATGTCTGCATATGAAACATTTATATTCCATAACAAACAAGAACCAGCAAGGACAAATTCCATATTTGGTATTCAACTTCAGTTTTTCAATGATTCCACATAGAACCAATTAAGTTTCTTGAACTTTACTAGTTTTCTAAGCTACCTTTGAAATGAAATAGGATCTGCAACTCAAACATTGTGTCTACCAAGCCTTTTGCTGAATACACCCAAAAAAACCTCTTTTCAGCCACAAGAATTAAAACCATATCAATTTGCTATATGCATAGCAACATCAGGCCCCTAAATGGGTGTAAAAGTTGCCATTACAGTTTCTCTAATGACAAAAGCACCAGTAGTAGGATGTGGAACATAACTTACCTTTTCTAGGTGAATGCTTCTGCTTATTCCAATACAGAACAAATTGAAATTCAATTATAAATTTATAACTATAATATGCACACTTTACAAATTATTAGATCCACTGATTTGCATCATATCAATCTCACAATTTGATATATACACTTACAAAAATTCATCACATGCAATCATAAAGTTTGCTTTAGCTCACCAAAATTGTATATAATTTCAAAAGTCCTTACTTCATCTCATGGAAGAGTTCAAATACCTTATTTCAAATTGTCTTTCGGTAGTTGCATTACTACCCTGACCAATAATTTTTTTAACAATTAAAAACAAAGTTATTTTCATAAAATACACAAATAATGAACAAGTCTAATTGACTAATCCGACTAACAAATTGAGGTGTCATTTCTCTTTTATTTGGAATCTGCCCAGGCTCCACTGGGTTCTCCTGATTCCATTTTGGTTGGCTGATTCACAAATCTTTCAACTTGTAGAATTGTAACTTGATAGCTCTCCCCTACTTAATGAACATTGTCAAGAATTGAAGTGTCCACATACTGGATCTAACCATCCCACTCAACTGCCATTTTTTTT
The DNA here is from genome assembly GCA_007258455.2 of Sequoia sempervirens. Classification (NCBI taxonomy): domain Eukaryota; kingdom Viridiplantae; phylum Streptophyta; class Pinopsida; order Cupressales; family Cupressaceae; genus Sequoia; species Sequoia sempervirens. The sequence continues at coordinate 179,647 of VDFB02262751.1, forward strand.
ATATTCATAGCCTCATAGGTAAGGCAATCACTTTTCCAACTCTTTTTGGTGGCCTTGATGTTCAGTGGGACATTGCCTTGACACTTTCCAATGCATTTTCATCAATGGAGGAAATGTAATCAAGGATTTTTTTGATAAAATGCAAGCGCCTACTACCACAATGATGGCAAAGGATGACCTGCCAAACTGCTCTACATTGAGGTTCAAAAGTATATCATTAATTCCCCATGTTCCCTAGGGATGCGTCTCCTACCCTTTTAGACACATTCTTGTGCAGGAGACATTCCAAAGTTGCAAGGACGCCTTATAAATGTCCATCAACTATCCCCTAACTGTCATCTCACTTAGGAGATGTTTCCAAAACTATGGCACTGCATGGAGACAGACAGCAATCCCCATGCTGAAAAGGTCAAAAAAAAAAATTTAAAAGCACCCAGGTTCAATAAAAAAATATTTTACCGTCTTATGTTATGGGCTTCCACACCACACTCAGCCCTATATGGACAAAAGATCACTACCCATGCCATTCCAAACCATTTTTACCTATCAAAAACCAAAATTGCAGCAGAGTTTGGAGGAAACAAAGGTAGCGTGAAGAGCAAGGTGCAGCATTAGTGAGCAATGAGCACTAAGGAGAAGTAGTGCAGGAGCAGAAGTAATTGTATGTTTCTTTTCTTGTTTTTCTTAAAAATAAAATCAAAGTTTCAAGGAATAATTTGATTTTTTTTCCATTTTCAGTTAGCATTTGCATTCTTTTTTTCACAAAACAACATGGGCAGCAGCAGTGACAGCAGTGAATATGAAATGGAAAAAAGAAATATAAGAGTTTTAGGCTCAGCTAGGGTTTCATTAGGGTGTGGGAGTGGTGTGGATGAAGGAACACAGCCACATAACCCATTTAAGTGCCCTTCTATTGTCTTGAAACCTTATACAAAGGGTCCCTTCAAACCATCTAAACCACTTCTCTAATTTGTGACAGCTCTAGCAAAGACAAAAAGAAAAATTTGAGGGGGAGTAGAGTGTCATTGTGTTATAATTGCCACAAAGATTTTAGAGGGAGCTACACAAGGTATATAGTCACATCTTGGGCATTACAAGACAAGCGGTTAAGGTTTGTCCAAATAAAAGCCAAATGAAAAGGCAGAGATTAATACATTATTTATGGAAGGTGAAACAATTTCTAAGGGTATGCATATGCCAATAGAGTCCATACAATCAGCTACGACATCCATTGTTACTAGTAGTATTAGTTGAGTTTCTACAAGAGGAAAGGGCAATACTGGTGAGAGTGAGAGGGAGGGGACAGTTGTATGTATGTTCAATATGCAAGCATAGGAAGTGGCCGAGTCTTCCATTGCCATATTTCTCTTTTCCCATGCCATCCCATTTCATGTGGCATGGGAAAAGACAAATTTGGCAATGGAAGACAAATTTCCCATGCCATGCAATTTATGTTGGTCCTTCGTTTACCCTGTGAAGAATATAAACTGCACACTACCCTCCTTAAGAAAGAATATTCTAGGTGAATGTGGTGATAAATGATATGATGCAAACTTTGATGACGATGAATTGTTGTATTGCCATGGATGGGTGGACCAATATTAAACATCAGCCATTCATCAACATCATAGTCACATTTGTAGCTAGCTCTTATTTTTTTAGAAGTCGTTGATTGCTCTAAGAAGTGCAAAGGATGCTTTCCAGTTTTAGATTTTGAAACAAGCCATAGAGAAGGTTGGAGCCTCAAATGTTGTGGTCATTGATTTGGCATGTATGCAAATTAGCTAGCATAATGATGGAGGGTGCTTACAACCAAATGTTTTGGACCCCATATACTGTGTTCATGCATTGATCAATGCATTGAAAAACATAGGGGACATAGATTGGGTGAAATAAGTGGTGGCAGAAGCTAGAAGTATTCAAATGTTAATTTGTAACAACCACACCTCACTTGCTTCCTTTAGGACTTTTTCAAGGAAGGAATCCCTCAAACTTATGGAGACTAGATATTGTTTCATTTTGTTAAAGAGGTTGGTTCGAGTGCAAGAGGCTCTACAATTGGTGATAGTTAATCCAAAGTGGAGTAGTTAGCCAAACGCAAACATTATTGGAGGAAAAGATGTGAAACAAAAGATCCTTGATGACAATTGGTGGTCTATTATGAGGTAAGAAAATTCAAAAAATTTACTACATTATTAATTTATTAATGTTTGTGACTTAACAATTGTATTCATTTTTGTATTAGTATTTGCTCTTTATCATTTGAGACTTATAATCTTATTCTTTTTTCTTAAACAAATTTTGTAGATATTATTGCTCCATCATCTCACCTATTGTAGATGCCATTAGATATGCTAATACAGGCACTCGTAGTCTTTGAAACATTTATAAGACATTTGACACATGCTTGGGTGGATGAAGCAAGCAATTTATGATAAAGATCCTAATTTCGGATTATATGAACAGCATATAAAGCCTATTTGAGATGCAATAGTGGAACACTATGAACACCTTGCTTCATATGATAGCCTTTGCTCTAAATCCCAAATGGTATGCACCAAAAGCTAGGACATTGCCTCCTCTTAATGATGAAGAAGTGAAAGAATGGTTGATGAAGAGGTGAAAGAATGGTTAATGAAGGCCCTTCAAAATATGTATACAAGTGAGTAGTCAACTTTACCACAAGCATAGTGGCAACATTTAGCATTAGAGGCAAAGGTAGAAGGAGCTATATTATCTCAAACCGACCCTATCAAATGGTGGTCATGGCATGGCGAAGGAATGCCAAAGTTGAGGATCCTTGCCATTCATCTCCTTTCAAAAGTTGTTGGTTCCTCTATTGCAAAGAGGAATTGGTCCACATACAACATCATCCACTTTATCAAGAGGAATAGACTTAACTCTAGATGAGCGAAGAAATTGATGGTTGTGCATAGTGCCTCACAACTTCAAGATCAACAAACACGGAGTATCAACAAACTCCAACTTTACAATAGGACGCTTATCCCAAAGATGCCACTAGATTGATGAGAAGATACTAAAAAGATTGGTTGGTGTTCCATTGGACGAGGCAACCCTTCATAGTGGCATTTCAAACTCTAGTTTTAATGCAGTGTTAGTAGATGCCAATTAGGAGCAATGCATTATTTTCTATGTTTTTGTCATTTTGTAGTTGAAACTTGTAGCCTTTGGGCATTTTGTTATAATTTTACATAATATATATGAACATTGACAATGAAAGCAATTAAATTTTGTTAATTTATTTGTCGACTCTCATGTGAAATCTCTTTCAACTCTAATGTCATGTATTAAAATTCTATAATGTATATGACAAATGCCTTACCAATATTATCATTAAAATTCTATCATGTATATGAAATTTCCTATATACTTAAATTTTCCCTATTTTTCTAATATCTGTCCACTAAAATGGCCTAAAAAAATACACCCCAAAAACACCTCTCCCATCACTTGCCTTCCCCATCTCAAAAACTTGGTGTCACATAGTTAATTCCTCCTTGATATACTTTTGGGAATCACTCGAGTAGTAATTCAGATCATCCTTTCCCATCATTTGTGCATTCTATTAAAGAAACCCCTAATTCCAATGATCACATTGTTTCAATAATTTATTTCTTAGATATTTCAATTACAACATTCTCCAATTAATATCTCTTAAGGAGTAGTACAAAATGCAATTCAATTAAATATCCATTCATTGCATCATTGCACTAATTTCTAATACAATTTCATTTATAGCATTCTCCAATAGATTTCTCTTAAAGAGTGAAATGAAATGAGATACACCAGAATAGCCAACCTTTTTACTCTTGAATACTAGCTTAGGGACCAATTCCTTAAAATGTGTCCTCAACATTTCAGGGACATCAAATGCATAGCTATTTTATAACTCTGGCTCTTTAGTGAATCATGTCCTTGCAATTTGCCATCTTATCATACACATCTTGATTGACCCATCACTCATCAATTGCTTTCATGCCACACAATTACTTTATTAGCATAATTCTTGACAGCCCTTTAATACTAATCAATTTACTCAACTTCATGTAAGGTGTCTTAATCAATGAGTAATCAGTGCAGACCTAGAACAAAATATTCCACCTTGGATTGCACTAGCCTTAGCAGACAGTGCATGTAGGAGCCAAGCTTAACTTGTTTTTTTTTTAAATCAGCCTTCAATTTGCCATTCTTGTCCATGTCTTTCTCTACTAGAGCAAATGGAGCTTCCATATTTTGTATGGCCCCATCTCTTTTCAGTTTTCACACTATGTAGATCTTGGGGCAAAAATCACTCTCCTACATGCTATCTATATTTTATCTCCATATTACATGGAATCATTAAAGTTCAATTGGATCAAATCGTCTACACACCATGGAGGATGATTTCCTCTTCTTCAATAGTTAATTGAATATATATCCTTCAAGTTTGCATGTACATGTCTTGATGACATAAGCTTGTTTGTTTCTTAAAACCTGACTGAAACAATATTTGTTGTCGAAGATGACACCTATGATGAAATAGTGCTTCCTAAAATACTTTTGCTATTGCTTATTAAGCATGTATTGATGTAAGTTTCCCTACCAAAGGTGAATTTCGTAGATTGGAGACTTGCTTGGTACTCTAAACAATGAAATGTTAAGAATTGTACAAGAAACATTTCACCTGTACAATTATAGCATGATGTTGATCTTTGCTCAAGTTGGCTTGTGTACTATGTGACTGTTAATAGAGGGTTTGACCAAAAAATCATCCAAGGAAAAAAAAATCCTTTGGAGTTGATAACCCAAACATTTGAATAGTCTTTCATAAGACGTGACATGTGCCTCAACAAATATGGCTTCCCCTAAGAAATCTAAATCAATCTCAACATCTTGCAAGCCTTTCCCATCCATTGGGTTGCGAGGACCAATAATTTTCACTGTAGGACATTTCAGATCAAGCTTGCCAATCTGGAAGTTGGACCGTTCTCTTCCTTGGACTATCTCCATATCCATCATCAAAATTCAATTTGCACCAATTCTACATCAACACCAAGGGATTTTTTTTCCTTGGAGTGTTTTCCTCTTGTTTTAAAATAAGCTGCACCAATTTGGCTCAACATTTATCAAAATTGGAAGAATTGGATAAACCATATTTTGTTAAATTGTAGTTTGAAAGTTAATTTGATGTATTTTCTGGAGTATATTACACAATTCTCTTTCTAACCTTGTGACAATCTTATTCTCTATTGAAGGTTTTGATCCCTCAACTGTGAATCAAAATCTACAAGGACCATAATCTCATAATGATTGCATTTCAATATGGTAATTCCAAATCATCAGCATCACCTATGACCAACTTGTGACTTAAAAGAGCATAATACTTTTCATATCTTTCCTTCAAACCTCATATTCATCAATGCAACTGGCCTAATGGTTTCACTTTCCTTGCTATGCAACATGTGCACACTAATTCCAGCGTATCTCTTCCAATTTCTCTCAATCATAAGACAGGCATGCATCTGAAAGCCTAAAATTAACTCTACAGTGTCTTCAACCATGTCCTTGGGTACTGCTAAGTTCAAGCAAGTATGAAAACTGCTGGAAATGTAGAAATGAACCCGGATCTTGTTTCTTCCACTGAGAAACCATTAACTTCCAGCAGTTGCTTCACAATTCCATTAGCATCATAGCGTTGAGACTCGGACTCTAACTCAGTGGAAAAACTCAGCCAAAACTCAATTAAACTTGAAATTAAAAAAATATATTTAATATATGAAAAATTCAAAAATATTGAATGGTTTTATTTTAAAATTTTCAAGTCAATTTCCTGAATTTTTCATAAGCTCACTGTTCTGCAATTCATGACTACAGACTCAACCAAGGCTAGCTGATACTAGCTGGTACTCAAATCCATGAGTTAAATGATTTAAGATTTTTGCAGGTAGACATAATAGCATATGTCTGAATACAACTGTGCAAGGTTTTCTATTCCAAAAATCTACAGACCCTGATGTAAATATATCTGGGTAAACAGATGCACAGGTGAATCAATTAGCAAATAATTGGCATCCCTTGATCAGAAAGCCTTTAGCTGAAATCACTTCAAATTTCTCCAATTATAGCAAAAGTTACCACAATTAGACTCAACAAAGACTCAAGAAGCTGATGTTCTGCCCACACTTGGACTCGGTAACAAACTCAACAATTTTAGCTAAGCATGACATATATAGATATTCTTACAAAAAAACATGACAGAGAAAAATTCAACTCACTGAGTTGATGAAACAAACCAGCAAGCCTCGTTTTTGCCTACTCAGACTCAGAAACTAGAAACTCACAGAGAACTCAGCGAGTCTTGTAATGCTGGCAGCCTGGCAGAAACAATGGCAGAATAACCCGGCCAAAAGGAGTTTGCCACTAATACCATGCAACTAAGCATAGTAATCATAGATGGATGTATCAGAGTTCAACTTTTCTCATGGTTCAAGTTGGTTCAATCTTTGATTCTCCAACTATAGCAAGAATAATGGCACCGTTGGACAGCCAAAACAGAGGTTGCCCTCAATCCCTAGACAACTAATCATAGCTATCATAGATGAGAGTGTCAATGTTTTCAGTTGTCTCATAGTTCAAATCGGGTCCATGATAGAAAGGTGAAAATGTATCCCCCTCCAAACTAGTTACTTCTATAAAGTGTTAATTGCCATATGCTTCTTTTCGTCCATCAACCACTTGTCCTTTATAAAGGTGCTGCACCTTTTGGAGCGTGGGTGCCTGATTATCAAACATTGCCATTGTTATGATATCTTCAAAAGCAAAAGATTTAAATTCATCCCATACAAAAGCTGGACCCAGGTGTGTCAAAAGCTACATTGTAATATTCTTCATGGCAAGAATCATTTCCGGGCTTCAAACAGACACCGACACCACCAGAACCAAACCAAACTCTGAAACGTTGGCATAAAACTCACCTGTTGTTGCTGTGCTTTTCAAAAGTCTGCCTTGTCAACATCTCCAATCTCAATGTGTAAGATTTTTCCATCTAGTACATCAAGGGCAATTTGAATACACACCTTTGAATTTGCACATTGCTATGCGGGAAGAATTCAGATTTCAAGCACAAACCTTGAGATTTGAAAGTAAAACAATGGCAGGTTTGCAGCAAGCTTCCCAATATTGAATTTCCAAAGGACTTGCAAAGATTAGCAACTTTAAATGATAGGCATCAATGCTTGAACAAATTGAAAAGTGCTAATGGAGATAAACGCAAAATTTGTAGTGAAGAAAAGTGTTAAATGGGGGAGAACAATGTATATATGCAGCAAAAACATTAATTGAGTGTTGGTAAGGAACTCAATGTGTTCTGAGAATCATGCCAAGATGCACAAGTCAGACTTTTGAATTTCAGAATGTAACTTGGCCTCAGTACTGTCACTTTTACGGGCATGCCCAGGGATTGGCAGGAAATTTCAGGTCTTCAGTGTCGTCAATTAAAGGGTCCTATTGCAGGAATCTTGGTTCTTTAGTGCTTTCATTTACTATACTTCCAATGCTTTAAGACAAACATCCTAACAAAATCACATTCCTAGAGCTCTCTTACAAGGATCTACATCTTCATGACTACCACTTTAGAAGAAAAAATGCTAAGCACCTCTAATCAGAGTACCTGAAGAAACTGGAAAAATAATGAGAAGCAAATGGACAAGAAATCACCCAGCTCCATAAAAACAATAGTATCTCCCAAATCACAATATTAAAGAAGACACCTAAAAATAAAGCATTTCCGATACTACCATTTCCAAAATAAAAGTGAAAATATAAAGTACACTGATCAATATAATGCCATACTAAAATGTATGAGTTCAATGTAGGTCTGAATGACACCTTCAAATTCCATTAGAAAGACTAAGTGATACATGTACGGTGTACCAGTGTATAGACAAAGGAAAAACTGTAGCAATGCAATGCCTGAAAGGATTTAATTTAAGTCATATTATAGGCCAGAAGTTAATCAGGTCAAAGATTTCCAAATTCCTGATCAAAGTCACACATTTACTTTTCACCTATTTATTTTGGAGGATACCAGTGTTGGGGAATGACAATTGCACATCCCTCAACGAGTGTATACAACCTCTTACAGACTTTCTCTCCTCAATTACATTAGACACGTGGTAATTCAAATGCTCCAATTATGCTAGATCGTCAATAGGATCCACGCGATCTAATAAAAATATACATGGACCACACTCAAACTAAAACTAAAGGTTAATATTTAAATGCATTTCCTTGAATATAACCGCTGTTAGCAAAATCTGTTAGCATAAAAGAGGTCTAAAAACAAGGAAAAAGGTCATGGTTTCCCAAAATAGAAATAGTCAACACACATGTTCTATTTTGTCAACCATATCACAATAGGCTTCAATCTTGTTATGATCTTGTAAATCATATTACATAGTGCAATAGGTTTATAGTTTCACAGCCAATCAATACTTATCATGCTCATGATGAAGTGTTACTATGAAGTTATGAACAAATGCATACAAATTCAATTGTAACTTTTAAAATGACCATATGTTCTCACAAAGTTATCCGTATAGAATAAAAAACATTATAGCAATTTGGAATTAGTTTTTGCTGTCACACAAATTACTTTAAGGATGTGAAAACAAAAATTGTTGTCACACAAACTGTTAGGTTAGTGATGACCTATTTAACTTGAACAAGCTTTACTTGATTTTATTGTAAATCAAAATCACTAATGTTTGTAGGGTGTTTGATATAATCAACTGAAAAAAAGTTGTCCTTGGGCCCCTCTATGCTTCATCAAATAAAGCATTCAGCAAGATCGCCCTCCTGTACCCTGCGAAGTGATGCCCAAAAGGTATATTTAAGGGCTATAGAGTTTTGGGTTATAAGGAGACTAGAGATACTTTTCCCTATAGTTGTCTTCTCTTAGATTTCTTCTTTTCTTCTTTTCTTCTCTTTTTCTTCTTCTATCAATTTGAAATTTGACCGTAAATCTAGTGCTAGGGGATCGCAATGTCAAATGATCAACCATGCCTACATGCTCTAGACTGCCCCTTGTGAGTAGGTATGCCATTAAACAAACGCGAGACCCTTCACATGTCATTTCTTATGGTGCCACTCTAATCTCCCACATACATCAATGACAACTATTTCCAATTGTCTATACAACTTTCACATCAATGACAACATTTCCAGCACTTATGATTTATAGCACTCTGCTATAAATCATTTGTGTATTTAATTAGTTCACTCTGTAATAGATAGTTTATCAATTGAGTAGTAAACACTTATTTGCTAAAACCTTATCAATCTTGCCTTTTGTTCTTCCAACTTTGCTCTCACGTACATCTCTCTTCCACATACCTTCAAGTATATAGGAAGGTGAGGTATATCAAAAGGTTTGGTATATTGAGAGAATTGTTCTTCCAACCATCACTTTGGTAATATTGAGTAGTTTGGCATTTGCAATCTAAGTACATCAAAAGGCAAGAGTGATAAGGTTCAAGCAATAAGTGTTTACTACTCACTTGATAAACTATCTATTACAGAGTGAACTAATTAAATACACAAATGATTTATAGCAGAGTTGCAAAGTGTTGGAAATGTTGTCATTGATGTCAAAGTTATATAGACAATTGGAAATAGTTGTCATTGATGTCAAAAGAATATGTACAAAATTGTTGCCATCATTGTCATCGATGTAAAGGTGCATAAGCAAGATCACTGTCAAAGACATATAACCGAGATTGGTGGCAAGATTGATGCATATGGGTGAGATTATTTGTGCGATTATTATCATTGGTTCAAGGAGAAAATCAATAATTGTATTAAGGCCAAAGGCCACTGTAATCACCCAAGAGTGAAAGATAACAATGATAAAAAGGCATTGATGGTGATTAATATTTATGGGCATTGATTAAGGAAAAAATAAAGTTAGACAAATGCATGCTTTGGTGGCTGACCAAGACAAATTTATTCCCTCTATGCTGGCTGACTTCATGTTATTTATGGTGTTTTGGTATGTTATCAAAAAGAATAAATTCATTTATTTTGTAAGGGCCAACCCCTAAACTAAAATAAAATTTATTTATTTTAAGTGGCTGACTCCCCTCATAAAGGCGCCTTACCTTGGAAATTTAAAAAAAAAAAAAGGAAAATAAATATATTATTTATGAATGGACCGACCCATTCCAAGCGCCCATGTTTTTTTTTAAGAGTTGCATATATATAAGGAGTTGTCTCCCTTGGCAAGTGGTATGTCTCGTCATGAAAAATCACCCCTTTCGAGAAGATATAAAGAGGAGTGTGAAGAGTTTGAAGGAAAGAAATTAACAAATATCTTTCTATACATTAGCAGATCTGAAGTATATTGGAGCAGATCAAAAGAAGATTTAAGGCAGATTTTATGAAGAGGTTAAGAGCAGATCTAAGAAGAATATAAGAGTAGATTTTTGAAGGAATATAGGAGCAGGTCTGAAAGAGCATAAGAGTAGATTTGACAAATATATAAGTGCAAATTTGAGACGATAAAAAGTGCAGATTTGTGAAAGAAAGATACGCATCACTTGCATCAGATTTGTGAAAGAAGAACTCAAATTTGTGAAAGAACTCATATTTGTGAAGGAAGGACGATTGTATAATTTGTGATAAGACTTGTGAAGGAAAGACTTACATCATTCAAAGTCAGATTTGTGAGGGAAAGTATATCTACATTCAGATCTTGTGAAGACAATATCATCCATTGAAGAATTTGGAGGTTGGTGCCTATCAAACAAGAGATCGGTGTCTCTTGCTGAGTTGGTGCTCAATTGTGGGGATTGGTGTCTCCAGTGGGTTGGTGCCTACAAATTTTGTAAGTGGGGATTGGTGTCACCAGTGGTTGGTGCCTACAAAAGAAGATTTGTAAGAGAAGTAGGTTGGCGCCTATTGAAGAAAGTTTATAAGAAAAGCAATATTTTGCCGTGGTTTTCTCTTGCAAGGGTTTCCGCGTAAATTGTGTGTTCATCTTGTTGTTCTTAATTGCATGTGTGTTATTGCTATGGTTGATTAAGATTTGAAAAGTAAAAGATTGTGTTATATTCATTCACAAAGAACACCAAGATTCAAACCCACGAGAGACAATTTGAGAGTTTGAAGATGAAGGATGAAGAAAATATCACTGCCTATCTACTTCACGTTGATGAAATCGTCAACACTATTCGTGGTCTTGGAGAGAAGGTTGAGGATGCAACAAGTGTGGAAAAGGTTTTAACATCTCTCCCCATGAGATTTGGGGCGAAAGTTTCCGCCATCGAGGAAATGAAACATCTAGACACTTTGAAGATGGACGAGTTCACGAGATCCTCACAACATACGAAATGAGGGCAAAGAAGGAGAAGCCATCAAAATGGGAAGCCACTTTCAAAGCATCCAAAAGGATAAAGAACAAAGAATACAAATCAAGTGCAAGTGATGAAGAAGAAGCTCACTTCAAGAGAAAGCTAAAGAAAGGATTCAATGAACACAAAGGTAAGTATCCCTTATCCAAGTACGTCATATAGACCTCCCCCAATTCCTAACTCCTAACTCATTTTTTTCTTTGAGTGCTTTATCAAGGTCAAAGTTGCAAGCTTCCTCCTACCCAAATGCCTTTTCCATGTAATCCCCAAAGCTCGAACTCCACCAATTCCTTTGTATATCCTTTCGAAGTCAAACTTTCAACCTTCCCTTCACCTTAGTACATGTTACAAGGTATGCCTAACTCCTGTTCCTCAACATTCTAAAGTATTTTACCATATTAAGGTTGCTTGTTAAGACTTCCCCCATTCCACATGCCTTAATTTATTGAGTCCTTCATCATACCTGATCCTTGACACCCCGACCAATGGGACAAAGTATGCATTATCCCCAACCCCTAAAGTTCAAAGTTCTTGCCATTTTTCACTATAACTCTCACCTACCCCCTACACGATCAAGAAGGCCATTTATGACCTAATTTGATGCCCTAACTTCCAAAATAGGGTTTTTGCCACCCAAAATACACTATTCAGCCAAAAAAGTCAGATTTACATGTCCTTTTGACTGTAAAAGAGAAAAACAATTGGGATTGCCATTAATGATCCAATGAGGTTTCTACACCTACCAAAAATGATTTGATCACACATAGAATTTTTATGTGCAAGCACAAATTCAACGAAAAGCGAGGGTAAAAACATTCATGCCTTAGTTAATGCAGTAGTTAGGGTTTTCAAAACCCAATACATTTGCACCAAACCCAAGCTGCCTTTCAACTAATTTTGTGGACCCTTTTTTGAATCTGCACACTTCAATCCACCTACCACTAATGTTCAAAATGATGGTGAATGTTGTGAGAGTGATTTTGTCACATTTCCAAGTATCTCTACAAATTCTAAGGGAGAATTTCTATATGTAGGCATCAAAAAAATGATGGCTAGAAAGTGGGTGATCTCTACTATACCATGCGGCCATGATTCCTCTCTCAAATTCAAAGACACAAAGATATATAAATACATGGTCTTTTTTCATTGTAAGTGTTGTTCATTCACAGGTTTCCACAAAACCAAAGTGCAAAGGATTCTAGGGTTTCAAAATTTGTTAGTTTTTTTGCCACTAGAGTTGTTCCTTAAATTGCAAAGACGTAGCTAATAAGGAAAATGTATGTAAAAACATGTCTTCTTAGCCAATTGTTGGCATTTTAGAGAGTTTTCAAGTATAAAGGTGTGGTAGGCTCTCTTGCATGTAAAATTTTCTTTCACCACAACTGTTGGTGACTGTAGTAAGGATTTGATTAGTGTTGCAACATTATAATTTATACAGATTGTCATTTGAAATAATCTCTTCCTTGTTATTGACGAATGTTAGTGAGTTTGAAGTTAAGTCAATGTTATTGCTATGCATTATACCTCTATTGTTAGTTATTGTTTTTTGTTTCTAATGGCTGAATGTATCTGTGTTACCCAATAACGCACTGGTCTTGAAGACCCTAACCCTCCACATACATTATAAGTCAACAAAATCAATTACCATTAGTGCCAAAAACTATTGGCAAATAATTTTGTCACTATGCTTTCTTTGTCAATTTACCCAATGGACAGCAAACAAAACCTTGCAACATTGGATAGACAATCATTGAAAGGATGATCTTACTCTATTTCTAAGAGGGGCAACTCCCTCAGCTAATTGAATTTTTTTAATATTTTATCATAATTTCTCCTCTTAACTAAAATAAAAAATTGTAACCCAAATAAAATTAAAAGGATTATTAATAGCACAAAGACTATTAATATTTTTGGGTACAAGTAATAAAGAACAATGAAATAAATACTTTGTAAATAAGAAATAGAAAATATTTTTGAATATTAATAGCACAGACTTTTAATATTCTTCCAAATCTGTAAATAAATAATTCCAAATATGATATCACACAGACTATCAATATCCCTCTAAAATGATTATACATAGCGCACTCTCAATTTCAGCAACACAAAGACTACCAGAAAATAAATCCACAAGGAAAAAAATTTATTTCTTATCAACATACTATAAATTTCACATAACTCTCAACTATGAATAAAAATCTTAAAATTGGTTTATATTTGCATTCCTGGAAGAGGAGAGAACCCATGTACAATGAAAACAATACCCTTTTAAAGATTTTACCCACATACGAGTAGTTGGGTATCTACTTGTAACTCCCTTTTACCCAACTTTCCTTTTAAATTATTTGCCCTCATTTAATTATTTCCCTTCACATGTTCGGAAACTTCTAATAATTTTAGCCCTTTTACAACTTTAATTAATTCTAAGAAGAATTAATTTTACTTGACATTATAACTTGGAATTAAATATTCAGAATATTGTTGACTTGCCTAAAGTGACCCACCTTAATGCACTTACAATATAACATTTTAAAGTGCATCTATGACCCTTTACATATCATAAATGAATTAATTGTAGCATTTTTATGATGATAGCTAAATTAATTAATTCAAAGAATCAACATAATCTAATTTCATAAATAGATATGACCTTTTATGAACTGAATTGGGATACTAAATAGGGTCCACTATGACTAGTCCACTAAGTGATAAAGCTAGCATTCTTCAAGTCATGGTCATTTGATAGTCTTTGCTTGATTAGTTGGATTATTTCATCCTATCTCAACTTCAATTGACCTGTAAAATTCTCATAAAGTATCACTAAAAGGGTTACTTAGGATTTGTTATAGGAAGTAGTAGTAATTAATGCATGTTGTTTATGGTCTAATATGCAAACCAAGGACAAATCTAAAGTAAATCAAAATTTCATTTCTAGCATGTCTACACCTTGCCATTGTGTAAATTATGCAACTAGTTGATCTTGACCTAATGACAACTATGTTGGTCAAGTGTACATTTGGGTATAGCTGTTGCTTTTTACAATCATGTTATATTCTAACTAATTTAAATATTTGTTAAGGTATACCTCTAGGAATACCCTCTCGAGGTTAAGCTAAACCCAAAGTGTAGAAGAGATTACCCAATCTCAAAGTAGGCCTTTAATTATCCACAATTTGTTATGAACCCCTATTTTACCTTCTTAACAATATATTATTTGGCCTAAAGGTGTAACACAATTCTAGTATTGTGGACTTACCATTTTGGGACCTAACACACTCATCAATATGATGGGAAGCTTCTTTGGATAATTCCAAAGATGTCGTAAGGAAAGGAGGAGGTGTGGTTGTTTCCTCATCACCTTCACTATCTCCTTTTGTGGGTTCTTTGAAAGATAATTCAACTTGGGTTCTTTTTCATTTTTATGAGTTATGGCTGGGCTTGCCTATCTCCCCCTTTCCCTCCACTATCTAAATACTAAAAAAATTCCACCTAAATATAGAGGGTCATGTAGAATCATAGGTTGTATCAGCCTGAAACTTACCAACTACCAAGGATGGTATCTATGTATATGATGCATACAAAAAAAGTGTGATGGCATGTTGTGTAATGTAAAATTATTTATGCTTTAATGAAAGGAATTCTTCAAATCTAATTGAGTGTAGTTCTACCCAATTATGTAATGTCCCATTTTTCATAAGGAGATGACACTATATTATCCCATATATCGGCAATATTAGGCGATATTTTTACATTTGAGCGACTCTTATATAGTCCGATTTGAGGTATCGGTATTATCATTATCAAAGGTGATTTATGGTGGACGATTCTTGATATATCCGCCATCTTGTTCCCTATAATGAATAGATACTATCGAGGTGAGTATAAACATCATTGTCGTTCAAGTTTGCAACTTGATGCTGATTCGTATGAGTTCGTGGGAACTATCATATTGAGGAGATTCACAAAATATGTGTCGAGGCTTTCATTATAAGCAATTAATATATTGATTGCTTGCGTCAATCCTCAAGGCCGCCACATTATCAATGGAATATCACGGCTAGGACCATCACATTTTAAGGGAGGAATTTGAATAATCAACTCTGATCGCCATATTCTTGGTAGGGTTATCGGACATCATTCCATCGTCAACCATTAGGAGAGTGGGCTTCATAGTTCTATATTGAACTATATATTAATTCCTGCATTGGTCAACGAAAGTGTTGCGGCTCCATTATTTGTGTGGTCAAGGAAAACACGCATGGTATTAATGCCATCCTCCTCCTTGAAGTCACGACCATTCAATGATGCAATGCACAGGCATAGTTTGTACTAATCTTTGCAACGACATCTATGCTTTGGTCGACAATAATCACCCAATGCTTATCGACGACAACCACACAAATAATGGAGTTGTAGCCCTTATCGTTGACCAATGCAGGAATTAATATATAGTTCAATATAGAACTATGAAGCCCACTCTCCTAATGGTTGACGATGGAATGATGTCCGATGACCCTACCAACAATATGGCGATCAGAGTTGATTATTCAAATTCCTCCCTTAAAATGTGATGGTCCTAGCCGTGATATCCCATTGATAATGTGGCGTCCTTGAGGATTGACGCAAGCAATCAATATATTAATTGCTTATAATGAGAGCCTTGACACATTTTGTGAATCTCCTCAATATGATAGTTCCCACGAACTCATACAAATCGACATCAAGTTGCAAACTTGAACGACAATGATATTCATACTCCCCTCAATAGTATCTATTCATTATAGGGAACAAGATGGCGGATAAATGATTACATACAATAGATCAACTACTTCAGGTCATTTTATCCTGGGGCGATTAGTTACATGAAGGTAGTGATCAATTTTGAGGAGACATAATGTGAATAAAGAAGATGAAACAAATACAATTATTGCTAAGATAAGCAACTTAATTCAAGATCAACCGTACTATCATCCGCCTATTTAGTCAGAGACAATTATTCATAAGCAACGGTTATAGTTAAGAGCTGCGATTAGTTTGGAAGGAATAAATATGAAAAGTCGTGACTGATCGATAGGCCATCACCTTTCAAAAGGGGCGTCCTTAGTGAGGGAGAAGGGAAGATATAAATAGATAGTAAGCAATGTGGAATAGGAAGCATTATGGAATAGTTTTATGCAGAGATATACATTTTAAAGACAGCAGATCTAGTGCTCTAAGGAGCCATGATTCTCTTGAATTAGGATGCATGAATAATAAGCAAAATTTAGAAACAACACCTACATCAAAATTGCATGAATAATAAGCAAAATTTAGAAACAACACCTACATCAAAATTGCATGAATATAAGGATAACTTCAGAAACAACAATCTAAAGAGGTCTAACCTCTTACATATTCAAAACATGATTTCTAAAGCCTAAATCAGAAACAGCTATTATATCTAATTTTAAATTAATATTTGAATCAAACTTCAATATTCTGATTTTATTTCATTTATAATTCTGGGAATCCAATTAGCTTTAATATATTGGATGACAACCTTTGTCAATCCAATAAGAAATAAATTGAAAATCTATCGATCCAGACCACAGGTCATTACAAATTATAAATCCCCCCTTTCTAATCTCATTCATATGCTCTAACATCCATACCACAAGATCTGAAGCTCTTGTGACTCCCATCAACTTGTTTTTCATAAGGTTTAGGATACATCACCATTCATCATTGGTTGAGACCCATATTACCTTTCCTCCATATATTTTGCCTACTCAACTCTATAAATGCTTCATCAAGTTGGTTGATAGATCCAATTGGTACTGCACTTACTTCACTAGCTTTCTTATCATAGTCCATGGTTATCTCCCTCAATTCTTCATTTTCAATGTCCTCCTAGTCTATCATGCTTATTGCTTCTTGTACTTCTTGCCTTACCTGATAGGTTTTTAATTTGGAACAATTTACTACACCTTTTATTATTGTTCCATATAAATTTTCTAACTCTATAGATCAATTCACCAATACTTTCCTAATCTTAAATGGTCATAACCACATTACTTTCAACTTAACAAGTTTTATCTCATTGTGGCCATTAAACTTGAGTACCAATGTGCCATGCCAATGTTTTCTTCTTTTTTTGCATCACTTTGGTGTCCCATTGTGCCATGATTCTTTGTTCATCCAAGTTATTCAAAAGGAGGAGCCTTTCCTTAAGGCTCTCCTTCTCACCTAATTGATTTTCCATAACAATTCTTAGACTTTGTACCATGCACTCCATAGAGACCATCGCTTCTTGACCCTACATCAATTTGAAGGGTGTGTGCCCCCTAGTTATTTTGAATGTCATTATTCTATTGGCCCAAAGTACTATACATTTGCACTATAGATTTTCCATACTCTTTTCAGTCTTGTTGGCGTTTAAATTCGCACCTCTGGAATGCTTTTTTGAAACGGACAGCTATGCACAGTAAAACTGCTCTTCAAATTAGGAGGGGAAGGTCCCTCTTGCTGATGGTATTGAAAGAAAGTAAACTAAAACTAAGTTGCCTATCTTTTTGATCAGCTA
This sequence comes from Sequoia sempervirens, assembly GCA_007258455.2. Lineage (NCBI taxonomy): Eukaryota > Viridiplantae > Streptophyta > Pinopsida > Cupressales > Cupressaceae > Sequoia > Sequoia sempervirens. The sequence continues at coordinate 197,617 of VDFB02262751.1, forward strand.
GAGCACAAGGTTTATTAAACACAAACGCTGCAGCTGAGATTTTCTATTTTAAGACCTTCAACTACAACTAACTAAAGCTAAAGACGTTTCTAACTTCTCAAGTAACACGCAGAGCAAGAGAAACTAGAAATGAACAAGGTTGATTCTCTAACAAAGTGCTTCAATAAACCCTTTTCCAACAAACATCTACACACTTCAATGTAAGCTGAAATTAAGATCATAAAAGCATAACACAAATAACGGAAATCTAAGACGTTATATCAAGGTAAAGGAGGCTCATGATTTTATTTCTCAAACTTCTGGAACAAAATCTACTTCTAACATGCCCAGAACAAGAGCTTGCAACTAAAGAGGCTTGCAATCTTGTTCTTACACAATAGGAACAGCAATTACAATAACTCCTTGTTAGCTAAAAGAGACTCAACAATTTGCTATCATAAAACAATTGAACAACACTTGAATAACAAATAGAAGGCACAATAGGCTCAACGTTTTGTTATCACTAGCATGGTTAAAGAAAACTAATGAGCAAAGGCTCTTATTTATAGGCAAGCAGAGGAGTAGGGAACCCTAAAATCTCCTTGCTTTCACAATCTAGGGCTTGCTCGGCAAGCAAGCTTTATTTCTAAATCTAGAAAGAAGATAACATCTAACACCTAAGAAAGCAGAAAAAGCGAGGCACCAACTATTACACTTTACCTTCTTTCTCTTCTCAAAGAATGGATAGAGAGGTATTCCATGAATAAACTTTTGGAAGAAAACTACTTTAAAGCTCAATCACATCGCTAAAAGCGGAAGCGTGTCGGTTAGGTGCATCTATGCCATCAATAGCAAAACTCGTTTTTTTCTAAGATATCCTCTGGATTTGCAATTGATCTCAGGAAATCTTCAACCTCATTGGTCGCTTTCTTGAACCTTGCTGACATCATGGAAATGTGACTTGGCAGTCTTATGTTTTTCTTTCATCCACTTCTATGCAATCTTCTTGTTATACTTGTCCTTGTGCATTTCCCATATCCTCTCACATTCACCCTTAGAGATAGTGACACTTTCAGGCCAAGGGGGAATGGAAAAATGCACTCCAATCATATCAAACTTGGACTACAAATGTCGCCATCAACTAATTGAGATCTCCCTTGTAGCGGTTGGCAATGCTTGATGCAAGTGATTCTGAACAGAGACTCTAAAGCGATATAGGTATAGGCGTTCTTTGTGAGGAGTCGAGAGTGTCTAGGTTTTCGATTGAAGTGTTACTGGCTTCTCAAAGCGTGTAGATCAAACACCCGGCTTGATGTGATTGCAGTAAATGCAGTATTTGTTTTGATGTAATCATGATAGAGGGATTGATTGATCTTGGCATTGAAGAGTGTACTCCATTTTGAGGAAACCTTGAAGAATGGCGTAAACTCGCACCTAGAGTTCGGACAAGTTTTTGGCAACTTACTATTTTTTAGAATGCTACGATTTTTCTACCTCTAGCGGATAAATTTTTGAAAATTTTTCTGAGATATGGGTTTTGCTTTCGAATTTGGTTACAAAAGAATACGAGATCATCCGTTTTGAAAATTTTGAATTTTTAAGCGGAAAAAGCAGCAAACCTAATTTCTTCAAATTTTCACCCGAAAAAGGCATCGAGTTTGTTCAGAATGCAATTAGAAATGAACCCAGTTGATTAGATTTGAAAAATGTTGATGGCTGATCGAAAAAACAGCCAACCCTAGAATTTGAATTTTTCTTGAAAAAGCTGTGATATGGGTTTTCTTCAAAAGACTAATTTGAGAGGACCCAGATGATTAAAAATTGAATGCACTGAGGATTTCACTGACATGCAAATAAAAAGCAGCTGCTGCAATTTGATGAAGTTCTTGAAAATTTCTTCAGAAGAATGAGGTGATAAGACCCAGATGGCTGAAAACTGAACACCTTGGCCTTCTTGAAAAATTTGATTTTTTGGATGAAAAAGCTTGAAAAAGCAAGGCCTTATGCTTGTTGATCTGAAAAATTTGATAAATAACCCAGCAAACATGAGTTCTTGAATCATGAAAAATTCTTCAAACTTGCTACTCCAACTTTCTCCTTGGGACGCCACCTGCAAAAATAATGAAAATTACATTGAAGAGAGGTGTTAAATAGACTTAGGGTTTGAAATAGGCTTGCTTTCTTTTGCTTTCATCTTCAAAACCCTAAAAATCTCTATTCATTGAACCTGGACGTCCTCATCCTCTTGCAATTTTGAAATTTTGAAAATCTTGAAAATTTTACTAAGGCATGAGAAGTTGGGCGCCCTTCTTGGCTAGAGGCGCCCACTTCAAGCAGTGTTAGTCATTTTTTTTTATATTTTCAACATTACACAACTTTGACCCCCTACTTTGACCTCAATTTCTGGCTTGCAAACTAATCTGATGAGCGAGCTAAATGATTCATCGCGGAGCCTGACCCATTCTGAGAAGATTGTTCTGGAGGCGTCTCTGGCTAAAAACTTCATTTCGACCTTCGAATTCATGGGAGCCTATTTCCTCCAGGGGCGCCCATTTTGTCCAGAGTTAGCCATTTTTTATGATTTTCAATTTCTTCATTAACTCCTCTTCCACAGATGATCTTGTCGAATCAAGTGATCCGGGCATCGGATGGACTGATGCTTATGCTCGTTGCGAAGCTGAGGAGATATTAAGAGGGGTCTCCTGGGAGAAACTTCATCAAACAGTTGAGTTTGGGCCTTTAAAAGCTTGGGCGCCCCTGGCAAGCTGGGGCGCCCAAACTCACCAGAGTTTGAATATTTTTCACTTTCTCATGTTTGCTTTTGAATCTCAATTCTTAGCTCTCGTCAGACCCTCTGTTCAGCTTCTCGTATCTGGCAACTGCAAAATCTGATTGACGGGATGAATATCTCGTTGGAGAGCCTAATCAACTCCGAAGAAATCACGTTAGAGCTACATCTGCAAATTCATCTGTTTAGGCCCTTAAAAACTTGGGCGCCTCTTCTCTCCTAGGGCGCCCAAACCTTCCAGACTTAGCCATTTTTCATTTGATTTTAATCTTCAAGTTCAAACCTCTATCTGTATGTTCTACTTTGATCTGAATCTGCTGGAGATTGGACAGTCGAATGCTCTAACGGAGACAGGCGTTGCGAAGCTGGCTGAATAATAAAGAGATTGAGCATATTCACAAACCCTAACTGCTAAGTTAGGTGCTCCAAAAGTTGAGCGCCCTTCTTCACCAGGGGCGCCCAAAGTTCGCAGACTTAGTCAAATTTTGATAATTTTCATTCTTTTTCATTCTGACCTCTGTTTGAATCCTCCCTATTCAGCTCTGAATCCCAAGCGACTGGATGATCCGACAACTACACCGTTGGATTCGTTGTGGAGCTGGAAGAGAACTGAGCAACTTTGATTGGAGGCTCAAACCTTAATTTCAACTTTTAATGCCCTAAAAAGATGGGCACCTATTCTTTCCTGGGGCGCCCATGACAAGCAGTGTTAGAATATTTTTCACAATCTTCACCCTCTTTCTTCGTTCTTCATGCTTGCTCACCAACTCGCCTTCTGTTGAACGCCTAACTGTTGAATCTGACGCCTGGCAGCTGACTGACCTCCATTGATGACCTCGGAGCTCTTGATATGCTTCTGAAAAAGCAGAATAGACCCACTAGGGCAAAACTGATCTTTTTGAGATTCTAACTGCACCAGCCTAATATGGAAGTATTTTGAGCCAATCAAAATCAGTTTTAACTCTAACATACCAACTTTCTAGTTTTAGAAAGTTTTGCCCGTATCCGTTTCAAAAGAAACCCAAAAAAATCCAGAAAAAGTTACTATTTTTAGAAAATTTCTAAAAATAGCAGTTTTCCTAAAAAGTACGGATGAAAAATTGAGATCTGGGTTTTGTAGATTAGGCTGCTCTGAGCAGACCCAGATCGTTAGATTTTGAAAATTTTACGTTTTAACCCCTCATGCAAGACATGCACACCCAAATTTTGACCTTTTTGACTGATTTAACAAGACTTTTACTCATTTCTTCAAAATGTCTAAGTGTAACAAAAATTTTAATTTTGGGGTACAACAAGTCCATTCTTCCAAATCTGTTCTTTCTCTCCCACATGCTTTTGAATAACAAAAATCAATACTTTATTAGTAGATTCCACTTGACCATTTTCCCTTGGGTAGTATGGACTGAAAAGAGTATGGAAAATCTATAATTCCCTTCTCATTAGCCAAAATACATGATTGATTAAGTAACCTCCTCTATCACTTGTTATCTATATCGGAATCCCAAACATGGTGACTACGTGTTCATAAATAAATCTTATTGAGCTTAGTATTGTGTTGTCTAATAGGGCTAGTGCTTCAGCCCATTTTGTCAAGTATTTTAATGCGACTACACTATATCTAGATCAATGCATCTGACTGATTTTTAGAGGACCTTTGAATCCAACCCCCACCATTCAAATAATTCTTACAATTGAGATGGTGACAATGGAATGAAGTCTCTTCTAAGAAGTCTTCTCACTCGTTGGCATGTGTCACATCCAACCACCCATTCCCTAGCATATGTGTGGAGGGTTTCGACCATAGGCCAACCAAGAGAACTTTCTATGTTGTGGCATCAAGCCTTATATGGTCTCCTATCAATCCTACATGTGCTTCCAGTACGCCCCTTATCTCTTCCCTCATTATGCATCTTCTCAAGAGTTCATACCATTTCAGCAGATGGTATTTTTGAGGCTGTACTTGTCTTGAAGGGGTCGTACCATTTCAGCAGAGGCATTCAAATCAGCCAGCAGCAATTTATTTTCAGTATGTCGTTTGGGTTTTAATTTTCAGCATTTTTCTAAGTACTTTCAATTTTTTTTATCAGTCTTTCTGCGGTTTCAGCTCATCACACAGAGGTATCATTTTACTTACAATTTTAGGAGCAATGTTTTCTGTTATTTAAATTTTGTTGAATAGTCATTTAAAGCGCAGTTTACTTTCAAGAACCCAATATTGTAATAAATTGAAGGGTTTACCTCCGGTAGTTTGATTACTATTGTCAAAAATCCTGGACAGTTCACCCCTAGATCCATTCTATTATTGTATGAAAATCCTATTCAGTTTACTATTTTGTTTAAATATCGTTATCTACCAATTTGACCTTGATTCAAAATCGGATGATATAGTCTGTCATTTTGGCATTGACACATTTCCACTTGTTATCTGTCAGTTTGGCATGATCAAAAATTGCATATATTTTGGCATTAATCAATTTTGTCAGTTTAAAATTGTTAGTAATTTGGTCAGCTAGACACGCATAAGTTACTTCTTGTGTCCATTGTTCTCATTCTAATCTCTGTACACTCTCACCTTACATACATCGAGATCTTGGTGATTAGAAATAAACTAGAATTTGAGTTGATTGTTATAATTTGGTGAATTTGAACTAACCGTCTTGCTAGGGACATTGCATATTTATGCACTATTAAGTATGCATTATACGATGCAATGTACTCAGCAATATGAACATAAAGGACAAAAAATCTATATTCCACAATTGATGGGCTAAACTCTCAATTGTATTTGCACTTTATATCTCTATGCTATTATTTGCCTTTCTTTTTTAAATCCGACTTTTTCCATTTAAATCCCAAATATTTGAAAAACTCTTATACTTTTTGGTTTGCTGACTTTTTCCCCAAAATATTTTTGCTGCTATGATTTTAATAGCCATCCCCAAAGGGTATTAAAGTGAAGTCCTTATATATCATGCCTTTGTTAACATGGGAATCTTGTTTCTATAACAATTTCATCTGTAGTTGTCAAGGTAGAATGCCTTCTGATTGATTTCTTTTTAATTTTTTATTTTTGTACATTCATTCCTACAATAGAACAAAACATTTATGCTGATGAAACATTGTATAAGTTAACTGAGATCAGTGCCATAAACTTTGGGAAGCACATTTATAACAAGTCTCAGAGATGGGAAGCAATTATGCTTTCTGCTAGGAAGACAGCATAACTAAGATGATTGAACAATTGCATGTAACATAAAGCAAGACCTAGTACCCATAGAGTTGAGGCTCAGTCTTGAAAAAAACTCAGCAAGCTGTTTTTTGTCTGAGACTCAGAGTCCATGTAAAAACTAGGCCAGTTAATTTTCTGTGTTTTTAGACTCGGCTGAGTCTGCAAGTTTTGGCTTCAGACTCACTAAGCATACTCAGACTTGGATACATGAGACCTCCCAAACCTCCAAATCTCAACACACTGCTATTACCATATATTTATAATTTAAGCAACACATATGCAAAAAAATTAAACTAAATTTTTTTGACAATAACCATATTCGCCAAACATTTCACCTTTAGTTTGGTAAGAATTTACAGGAATTTAAAAATGGTGAGTTCAGTATTTCAGATATCCATGGTTGAAAAGTTTTAAGATCCTTACTCAAAATAGACATTTCAGGAATACTCAAATTGTTTAAAACAGACAAAAGAGACAAAATACCAAAGCAAATTGATGGTTAGAATGACAAGATATACAACCTTACGTTGATAGTCCCCTTCACATTTGCCAAGGGAATGTACTCATCTCCAGTAGCTATGTTTGACCAGTCAAAATGAATCCTTCCACCACCACCACCACCACCACCAACATGGCCTCCATGACCCCCTGCACTAGAAACCAAGGAATTGTTTCCTAGTGTCAAGAAATCTAAAAATAGAAGAAGACTTCCACCAGAACCACCACCAGAACCGCCCACATTTTCTCCAATCTGATCTCCAGTCACTGGCTGATTGCTTTCCCCATCTACTCTCACTGAACCAAATATTTCCAAACTCGATAGTGAATGCTCCATAGAACCCATTACTGCCACATGAAATGGCTAATTAGATAGGCATACCCATGTCTATCTCTTTCTAACTTAAATCAATAACCAGCATACTTACAAGCTGGAATTACATAAAATCACCCAACAAACAAACTACTAGAGGGCCAAGTGAAAAATAATAGAATCTGCTTGCAATAACATTGTAATAGTAGGCAAAAATCACAAGGAAAGCCCAAATATATTTCAAGGCTTTATTTCTATTTATAACTGATTATCCTAAACATAATAAGATAGCATATAAAGCATGTAGTTATGTTCTCATTACCCATAAACACATTATATATGTTAATTTCAAATTAGATTCATATCTGTTCATTAAGGACTACAAACTTACAAAAGTACCATAAACCAAGAATTTCCTAGGGGGCTAACAAAATGCAAGCTTATCAGTAATTAACAAACAAATCAGCAATTTGGCAATAAATTTGTTTGCAAAATTCTGCACTTTCAGAGTTCTATCATTCACTTTGGTTTCTTGCTTCATTTGCACTGTTACAGAAAAGTAGGCACTGTCTGTCTGTCATCTCTGAAGCAAGAAATCTTTGGCAATCAAAAGAGGAGAGATGAACAACCTAGCCATCAAAATGTACAAACAGGACACAGAAAAGAAACTGTTGAAGGAATTGGCATCATATTTCTACAACACAAACAACCAATCAGAAATTATAGAGGCAAATTTTCTAGAAAGAACATGGAATTAAAAAATGCACTGGATAAAGGGGTCTAATTTTTATGCCCCAAATTATGCCATTGAATTTGCATTAAGTGATTTCAGAATTAAAACGGAAGACAACAGCACTGTAGTAGAATTCATTTAATATTAGTGATGGCTTTTGTATTTATCAACAACTGAACATTCCAGCCATATAGATCCTAATGAAAGAAAAAAGATAATATTTTACCTATTATTCCACCACCAGCAGTGGTTCCTTCTAAAGTTGAATTTCCACTACCACTTCCTAGCTCACATGGCATGTATGCATCTCCATATTCTTCACCACCTTTACTAATATTTCCATTAAAATACCCATCACCACCCTTGCCCCCATGACCACCACCACCACCAGCACCATCACTTAGAACCTTACCTTTCCCTAGACCTCCTCTGCAACCTGCAGATGCAGCTATGTTAAATGTAAAACGGACCTTGTGAAACAACATGGCTTTGCATAATTTAGCTAAACACGGAATGACAAAAGATACAATCATACAAGCTGCCATATAAAATTCTTAAGTACATACATGGAAAAAGAACATCTAAACATTATACCTAACCCAGATGCAGTTATCACACCAGCACTATTCACAGTTACTGTCCTTGCACGATTAATATGAATTACACTTCCTTTAACAAGGCCATCAACATTAATATCTTCCACTCGACAAAGCTGCAGTTAGGAATTTAACCTTAGATGGAATGGATAAATAGAGTAATGTTTAAGAATATTTCAATACAATATTTAGCAGGACAAAGAAATAATGTTAGTAGTGTCTGCATAATAATAAGCATAAATCTACTATATAGTTAATATTTACAAAATTATTAAGTTTTAAATCGCACCTGGAGTGTGAAAGCTAATGAGCTATTTATGTTACAATCTTCAGGAGGATGAATAAGCTCCCAAGGACAAGATGGACTTTCACAATTGAGTTTGGGTGTTCTGCATACCAAATTGAACTATAGGAATTATGCATGAACACAATATTTGATCCCAAATTTTGAAGAAATTAGAGACTTGATCCAAGTCAAAATTTAGATATCCTTCCAGAAAGAAAAAATCACAAAAAAAGAAAGAAAAAATCACAAAAAAATTATACTCACAAATCTCCTGTTGATGCATCCTCTAAGGGTGCTTGTAACATAGATCCAGGACCAACCTAACAAAAACATAGCAAAAAGGCCATTACATGTGGCTGGGGCATTAACCATCCTACCCACATAAATCTGCGAAATCTGAGTTTTATTTTGCATGATTAATAGCTTGCAAACTTCAAAAAATTTCCTTCAAAATGGGCAAATCCTGCAACTTGACTCCAACCAAGAAATGGTGTCTCTATAGCACATGAAAAAGCCACGGGAAGGTATACAGCAAACTAAATAAAGCATAGGCATTAAAAAATATTAGCTAAAAGTCTTAAATGTTTGATGGTAATTCAACTAAGCAGAAACATTACAATTGACTAAACCAATATTTTTCCACCAAGTTCCCTGAACCTTGGCAAATGCATTACATTGCAAAGAGTTTTGGCACATTTATATATAGTGTATTCAATGTCCAACAATCCCGCCAAAATAAACTCACATATTTCTCATTATAATCATGACAAAAACGACGTCTCTTCATGTAAAAGTTCTGCTATTACCATAAGTTCTAACAGGTAATACATCCATGTAGACCATAATACAATACAAAAGAGTGAAAATACTGATTACATAATGATAGTCTAATTCCAAATAGACATATTATTCATCATAAACTAGATTTATTGAGATTGTGCTATTTTTTGGGTACTAAATTGTTCCTTTGTTCTCCTTACCCCATTGTTAATTACTTGAAATTAGGCTAATTGCTATACCCAATTTTAGAAAATATCCATGGTTCCTTCGCTCCAACCCTTGCTCAACATTTCTGTCGAACACATACCTTACAGTTTGGTCTTGATCATGAACTGTTACACTCTAGATCCAAACTTCTATTGCACATATTTTAGGTAACCTACATTATAGCATTCTTGAAGTCTGCCCTTCAACTGCTTAATAGTCTCTAATTGATAATTCTAGCCATTTTTACCTAAAATATTTTCCAAATTACAAATTATTAATTTCTAATATTGTAAACACATACTTGTAGGTGATGGTAGGACCTCAAAGGCCCCTATGGAAGGGTCTGGTCAAGGTGATTTGTCCCTTCTATACCTGAAGGCCTGCTTATAGAAAATGATTACCTCATCTAGAAGCTATTGAAATGGTTCAGTGCCTCAAACACACCTCAGTATAAATTTTTGAAGTGGCCCTAGCCCACACCTCACTCCCAACTTTCATGTTGACGTATGTCTTGGTTCACAAATCCCTACTATCATGGTATCCTTGTAAGTAAATAAGCTCAAGCATATAATAGAATGTATTCAAGAAAATCTCTGCCCACTTTGTAGGCATCTCTTTCTAAAGGGGTCTAAAAACTTTAAAACCCAAATTTAGCTATATTTTATTTCTAGCAGGTCCTCCTTCCCCCATTGACTTCCCATCCTAGAAATCAAACCATATATCTATGCCTGCTTGATGGCTGATCTGAATTAAACTGGTAGTTAAAGTGACACTACACTAGCTAACGAACTTAATGTATTATAACTATAAGTACTAAGTAGCAATTGAATGAACTCCAATAAAACAAGATAAAACTTACTAAATAGCTGAACAATAAAGATTTTTATTTCAAGAGAGAGCTTGTAGAAAATGGGCAAACTCTGCTAGAGAGATGCATGCCTTATTCTCTCCTCAATGCTTTGAATCCAGCTATTATATAGCTTTACAATACAAGAAACAGAAAACATACTACAAATAGTAAAATAAGGTTCTTCATCCCATGGTAGTGACCCATGTCCTCGGAAGTTAAAACAGATAGTCAAGTCAGATAAGGACAACTTATTTCTTAGTAAATTGAAAAAGTTTGTTGGAGTTATTTAATTTGGGTATCCCTAGCTACTAGTGATCCATAAACTCCTAAATTAGAATCTAAGAATTAACCAAATTCTTATCTATTTGCTGCTTACTATTGCAAACAAAGTTTATCTTTAGAGATCAGAATATTATATTCAAAACAAAAGTAAATCATGCAAGAAAATTCACAGAGATCAGAATTTTATCCTAAAAACCCCCAATGTGAACAAAAAACCTGTGTTACCCAGGGACGCATCCCCAAGCCTAAAACCCTCATCCCTATCCCGGGGACGGTCAAATGACGTCTCCTAGTCGTCCCCAATTTGCAAAAAATCTTTGGAAACATCCCAGAAAACAGGGGACGTCCCTGCCTGCCGCCAAGGACATCCAGCCGTCCCAAGGACAACAAGGGTCATCCCTCGACCGTCCCATGGACGCCCAGCCATCCCCAACGGCAAGCAATGATTTTTTTTTAAAAAAAACATTTTATTTATGAGTTTGTGGGCGGCCCCTACCTCCCAGCTCGGCCTAAAGGGGAATAAGCTCACCATTTTCAGTCATTTCAACACTTGTGTGAGGAAAAAACAGGAGCAGCAGTAGGGTTTGAAGCAAGCCATTGAAAGAGGAGCAGCAGCAGGGGATAGAAGGAAAAGAGATTCAATCTAGGGCAGTGGGGCTGCAAATCCTTCAAAGAGGTAAGTTTTTTCCTTTCATTTTTTTTTCAAAGTTTGAAGCATGAAATGTCTGATTTTTTATTTTATTTTTTCATTTTTTCAATTTAAAATTGAATTCAATCTCAAAAAAACATGAGCAGCAATGAGAGTGAGGCTGGGAGTGAGAATGAAGTGGAATTAGTTCATAGAAATACAAGTGCAAGTGTTGAGGGTGCTAGTGGACAGAAACCGAACCCATTTAAGCACCCTTCAAAAGTCATGGAAACATATGCAAAGGGCCCTTTAAACAAGAAAAAACCTCTTCTCCAATATGTTACACCTGTGGATCAAAAGCGAAAAAATTCAAGGGGGAGTAGGGTGTGGAATTGTCATGTATGTGAGAAAGATTTTAGAGACAGCTACACAAGGTACTGTCTCATTTTTTGGGTGTTGCAGGCCATGGAGTTAAAATGTGTCCAGAACTAAAAGAACATGCGAGGATAGAGTGTGATAGATTGCATATTGATGTGGAAATGAGGGCTCAAGTTGTGACAATGTTGGCACCTTTTTTTGCAAGTGCACAATCATCTATGCCTACGCCATCCACGGTTGGTAGTAGTGAAGTTGCCACAAGAGGAAAGAGGAAGATGAGTGGTAGCGACAAGGGAGGTTCAATTGAAGCTATGTTTAATGTGCAAGCACGAGAAGCTACATAGTCTTCCATTGCCAAATTCTTTTTTGCTCATGCCATCCGATTTCATGTGGCCCATTCCTCTTACTTCAAACAAATGATCAAAGATGTAGCCACTATTGGTCCCTCATTCATACCCCCTGGAGATCATAAGCCATGCACCACCCTACTAGACAAAGAGGATTCCAAGGTTAATGTGCTAATGGAGGATATGAGGCAAACTTGGATGAGGACAGGTTGCTCTATTGTTATGGATGGGTGGATTGATGTTAAACATCAGCCACTCATCAATATCATAGTCACATGCCCTACTGATTCTTATTTTCGTGGATTGTTCAGGGAAGCGTGAGGATGCAGACTTCCAATTTACCATTTTGAGGGATGCCATAGAGAAGATTGGGCCTACTAATGTTGTACAGGCGATCACCGATTCAACACGTGTGTGCAAATCAGCTTGTTTGATGGTGGAGGGTGCTTACAAGCACATCTTTTGGACCCCATGTTGTGTTCATGCATTGAACAATGCATTGAAAGACATAGGGAAGCAAGATTGGGTGAAGCAAGTGGTGGTAGAAGCTAGAGAAATTCAAATGTTCATTTGCAACCACCATACCTCACTTGCTCTCTTCAGGACATTTTCAAAGGAGTTCCTCAAACCTGTTGAGACAAGGTATGCCACTTCATTTTGTTTCACTTTTAAATTTCAATATATGGAAACATTGGAAAAATTTTGAAACTTCAAACATTTGTATTCCAAATTTGAATTTCCAATTACATTGAGCCTTATATTGCTTTAGACTTTTAAAGAATATAGGTATGCCACTTAGTTCATCTTGTTGGAGAGGATGCTTGACGTGCATGAGCCTCTACAATTGATGATGGTGAATTTAGTGTGGACTAGATGGCCTAATTCAAGCTCTACTCAAGGAAAATCCATCAAACAAAAGATCCTTGATGACAATTGGCGGTCCAAACTGAGGTAAAGACATTGTCGATTTTATTATTAAATTTCTCATTTTATTAAAAATTAAATATTAGATTGCTGATTTTCATATTAAATTTCTGATTTTGATATTTTAATTTTATTGTCCAATGTTCCAACTTTCAAAGTTTCTAACATGTCAATTAACTTGTCAATTAATACTTTTTAACTTTTTGTTTGCATTTTGCAAATATATTTGCTCTTTCATCTCACCTATTGTAGATGTCATTAGATATGTTGATCAGACTCTCCTAGTCTTGGGGAGATATATGAGACATATTAGGCACATTGTGACGTGGAGGTGGAACATAATGAACACCCCACTCATATGGTTGCCTTTGTTGTAAATCACAAATGGTATGCACAAAGGGATGGAAGGGTGCCTCCATATGATGACCCAAAGGTTTTAGATGGATTCACATGGGCCATTGATAAGATGTATTCAAAGGAGCGGGCTTCAATACTTCGCACACAATTCCTTGACTTTGCAAATCTTCGTGGTCCATCAATGAGTAAACCACAAGCGAGGTTGGATAGAGCTATATTAGCTCAACTAACCCTACTGGTGGACATGGCATGGGAAGGATACACCACAATTGAAGATGCTTGCCACTCACCTCCTTGCACAGGTTGCCAGTCCCTCTACTGCAAAGAGGAATTGGTCCAAATATGGCTTGATCCACTCCATTAATAGGAAAACACTTACCTCTAGACGAGGGGAGAAGCTAATGGTCGTGCATAGTGCTCTTCAACTTCAGGATAGTCAAACTCCAAAGTATCGGTAGACTCCAGCTTTACAATGGGATATTGATCCCAAAGACATGGCCCAGGTTGATGACGAGGAAACAGAGGGACTGGTTGGAATTTCGTTGGATGAAGTGGACCATCACAGTGGCAATGACTCAGAGGACTTTGATTTTGATGCAGTGTTAGGAGATACAAATTAGGCGCAGTAGTGCACTTTTTTTTTTGTATTTTGATTTTCATATCATAATTGAAAGTAAAACTATATAGCAATAGTGTAGCCTTTGGGCATTTTGTTATAAGTTTATAACTTGTATGTTGTTTTTTAATATCACATGCATATTGACAATGAATTATGAAATTTGAATGCATATTGAATACAGACAATGAATTCTGAACACAAATGTTATATGTTAAGTTTCTATAAGGTATATATACATGCTTTATCCATGTTTTCATATGAATATTTAAAATTTACCTATATATTTTAAATTTTCCCAATATTTTATATAGCTGTCCCCTTTGTCATCCCCTAGCTGTCCCCAACTTGAAAAATCGAGGACTTGGGGACACTTCCCACCATCCCTATCCCGAAAACTCGAGGTAACACTACAAAAAACCAATTTTGTGGTAGTGGCAATGACCTTGCTACTTTGCTTTATCACTTTGGGAATAAATAAATACACTAGGTGGGACTAAACTACTTGTTCTCTACTTTTGCTATCTTCTCTCCACCATGAACAACTGAATCTTACAATATTTCTCTCATTTTCCAACTCCAAAACATGGTCTGCAAACCAATACAACCTCTTATTTATAGATTTCTTATGACCATATAGCTCTTTCGCACCCAAGAAGAAGTTTTGCAGAGACAAGAAGTTAGAACAGCAACTATTCGGTTCGAATTCCAAATCTAACATGTGTACTGTTAATGGACAATATCACAAATGAGGTACAATCCATACTCCAACGCAATTGCAGACCCATCCATGTGATTTTTAATCTGCATCTCATCTTTGAACTTTGTTCCTGCATCTAAATTCACTTTACCATTCAAGTTCCCTATTTTGAATATATTTTCAAGATCCATTTGGGATCATACCTCCCTTCTTAGGGGGCTTTCGGTTCCACAAAAGCTTATGAGGCATTAGGTGGGGGAAGGGTTCTCCCACTCTTTGGAGATACCATCTTTGCTTGAATGATCTTTTGATCTTCAAGTCCAATTTTCCATGTTTCCTAAACTTTGTTCCCAATTTATCATCTTCTTTTCTAGCAACACATCCTTTGTAAGCATGGCTCTTCCTCCCACGTCCAAATCTTCTAAGGAGGGTAGTACCTATTTTTCCTCATCTAGCATGGAGGGCTCCTATAGCTACAAGTACTCACAATTCAAGTGCATCTTCATTAAAGGAGGAGAGATCATGTTTGAATGCATTTTCACCCATGGCCTCCAAAGCTTAAGGATCCATACCTTAGTGGCTAAATTTTCATTGCTTGTCCTTGTAGCTCCTTCTTGCCCAAGGAAAGCCAAACTTCATTAAATTGTTGTTTCTTTCTAATTGATCTTTTACCTTGAGTTGGATTTGTACAATCCTCTCAACAAATTTTGATGCTTTCCTCACTTCACTATCTTGTGTTGCTTGAATATCTTTCTTATCAAAAACTACATCAAGTGAACAAGAAGGCAGATATCTGAAACATGTTTCAAATGGTCACTTATTAATAGAAGAAAGCAATGCTCTATTCTAAGAATGCTGAATGTAAGAAAGTGATCCATCCCATGTCCTAGGACACTTGTTATACCCACTAATGAGCTACACCAAGGTTCTATTGACCACCTATGTTTGACCATCTGTTTGTGGGTGAAAGGTTGTGCTTTTGTTTAGCTTGGTGTCACATCATACTCCATAATGTAGATCAAAACTTACCAACAAACCTTATCTGTATCTGAATTATGGACTTACGAAGTCCAAAGCGTACCCATACATAATTAAAGATCATTTCAGCTACTTCTTTTCCTGTGATAATCTTTTTACAAGTCACTAAAATACACATCTTACTAAACCAGTCAACTACCACAAACAAGTAATCATACCCATGTCTACACATACGCAAACCACCTACAAAATCCATGGAACACTCTCCCAAGGCCTTGTGGGCATAAGCAAAGGTATATATATTCTTCGTTTTCTTGTTCTAGATTTAATAGTGCATCACAACTTACAACTTCTAACAAAGCTTGCTAGTTCCTACTACATTTTGGGCTAAAATGCATACCTTTGCAAATGAGTCATTTTTTTACCTACACCAAAGCGACCCACCACTTTTGAGGTATGTGCCTCCCTCATCTATAGAAGCCTTTGTGCTCTAGGCACACAATTTTCTTAGCTAGTAGAGAAATCCTTCCTTAAGACAGAAGTATTCACTTTTTAGATTCACCTGTGATAAAAGTTCTTCATATTTCTTCCCAAAATCCTCGTTGCATGCATATTCTTCAATATAAGCATCTTTTGTGAAAGGCTCAAAATGAGTTACCATAGCCATAGCTGAAATGGGTGGCCTAGACAACATATCTGCAACATCATTGTTAGAACTTTTTTATATGTAATCTCTAAATGAAATTGTTTAAGAAATACCACCGATTTGTAGTGTCTTGCTTCTTCTACTTTAATTTGTGCCTATCAATTCTATAGAGTCCGGTGATCAATGTGCACAAAAGTTTTCTTATCAAACAAATAATGTCTCCATTTTTTAATTACATTAACTAGTACATAGAATTCTTTATCATATACTAAATATCATCTTAATTGTTGAAGTAAAACCCTTTGAATTATAACATATAGGCTTACCACCTTGAAGCAACAAAACGCCCATGGCATATTCACTAGCATATGTTTCTACTTCAAATAGCTTTTGTATGTATTGTATTTCCATGTTTCAAATGCTTTATCATAATCATTTTGTTGGGATTTTCCAGCAGGATGTAACAATAAAAATAATCAATTAACGAATGCAGATACAGAAATAAAAGAACAGAAGGAAATTACAGACTCAAAAAATTTTAACGTAGTTCACCCAATGTGGGCTACATCCACAAACAACAGTCCAAATTTATTAATTTCCAGCAATAATTACCGAGTACAGTAACCAACAGCAACTTCTGTTGCTATTTGCTCCAAACACAACGCATTCTTTTTCACTCACACAATGTTCCGTGTTACTCCAACACAAAACCGCGACTGTCCAACTTCCCATGTGCATTGCTTGTTGCGTGTTGTTTTTACTTCTCACGCACACCTCTTTGCATTCCATATCCACAACAAGATAACTGTCACGATTTTGAGCAGTTACAAATTGGTTTTAAACTGAATTTATTTACAAATTTCCTTATTAAAAAGGACTAATTTTTGCTTCAGGGGACTTGCCCCCAGACCCCCACTGTGGGCTCCGCCACCAAGCACACACTAAGGGGATGGCCCCCCCGGACCCCATAGGGGGGTAGAGCCCCCCTTGCACCCCCCCCATTAATTATTTTGGGGGGAAAACGCGACTGGAAAAGTGGCCAAAATCTTAACACCAGAGCATGATTAGGCTCCATAGACCAACACTTTTCTCCAATGAATGTTCCTTCCCTTAGATGCAATTTGATATGTAGGAAATGTTAGTTTTATGATCAGATTAGTGCACAGAAAATTAATTCAAAATTCAACACAATAACACAGCAGATACCCTGGGAAAACCCTCCCACTTGAGGGAGAAAAACCTAGCAACAATATATCACTTATATATTGAATCACAAAGAGAGTCTCCTTTACAATAGAGGCCGATAATGAGGCCAAGAGTATGCACCACAAACTGATGCAATCACAGATACAACCAGATGTAATTCGCTGATAATGAAACTCAGCCTTCAACAATATCGATCTGCACTTGTAGATGAACTCGCACTTGATGAACTTGAACTTGTGATAAATTTGAATGAATGAATAGATGATGAATGAAGTGCGACCAATGAGAATATATACAAAATGAAGAGAGAGATGTGACTCTTCATAATCAGCAAGTCGGCCTCTTCCAAAAATCGTGTCTCTTAAATGCAAGAGGTCGGCCACATAAATTCAGAACCCTTCATAACAAATCGTGCCCACATTAAATATGATGTTGGCCTTATCAAGGAAATTGGACCTCTTCATTAAATCGCACCTCCACAATTAATCATGCCTCTTCAAGATAGATCGTTGTCTCTATAAATTAAATAGCTTTTGGCTATTATTTAATTTATCAAATAAGGTAAAGGAGATCGGCTGGAACTGACAACCGACGCTGTATAACATCAACAGGAAAAAGGAATAAATTATCTCGTGAATTGTGGAGCCCATACAAAACTCCTAGTTTTGTAGCATTCTTTGGCGTAGGCCAATTTTTAATTGCTTCAATTTTCTATGCATGTATTATTAGTTCCCAACCTACTACAACATGCCCTAAGTAAACCAATGATTCTTTACCAAATTCACACTTCTTTAGATTGCATGGTAGTTGTTTTTCTTTTAACCTTTGCAACACTTGTTTAATATGAACAAGATGTCATTCCATGTAGCATCAAATATTAGAATATCATCTAGATAACCTATTACAAAACTATTTGTAAAATCCCTTAAAACATTATTCATCAATCTCCTAGAAGTTACATGCATATTACTCAAACATAAAGGAAGTAGTAACCACTCTTTAAGACATTGCTTAGTTCTGAAAGCAATCTTCCAAGTGCCCTCTCACCTGATGATAACCAAACTTAAGATCCAATTTAGTAAAATACTTAGCATGTTTAAATTGGTCTAACAAATCATTTATCCTTGGAAGAGGATCTATTCTTAACAGTGATTTTATTAAGAGCTATATAATCTATGCACATTCTCCAAGAACCATCCTTTCACTCCATCACTATGGACAATCCACAAGGTCAAGTGCTAGGGAAAACACCCCTGTGCTCCAATAGCTCCTAAAGCTACCTCTAGACCTCATTACTCTCTAGTAGTGAGTGCCAATACAACCAATTTTCAGTCCAGAAGATTCTAGTAGGAGTTGACTTTAATGCTACACCTCCCTTCTCAATAGCAATCCTCTTGGTTCTATGAACACTTCCTAAAAAGATGACAAGACTTCATCCAAACCTTTTAATTTAGAGTTAATCATGGTAGAAATTCCTATTCCCCTCATCTATCTTATCTTTAACCAAAACTACACCACTTTTCACCCATGCCAATTTGTAAGGATTTGGATGTTCCTCTATTTTCTAACCAAGCCTTTAAACCAAACTCTCTAAAATAAGATTACATTGTGAATTGTGTGATCTACCAAAGTTTTCTCAATTTGTAACATCAACAAAAAGTTTGTTCATCCCCCCAAGTTCATCTTCAGTTGCCATTTATATTTGAACTATTCTCTATTTCTTTACCATATTCACTTGTTGAAATAGATTTCTTTGTATTAGTTTTTTCTTTGACCTTATTTCTATTATTAGGATGTAATTAAGGGCAAAGCTTCCCACATTTTGATTTATATCCAACTTACAATGACTACAATGATTCTTTTTTCCCTTTCTATTACTTTTTAGTACAACTATGTGAGCTTTCTTTGCTTTCCAACTACTCTTACTTTTACCTTCATACCTCTTCTTTCCCCCTCTACATGGTAGGCTTGAACACGTGCTTCATCCAAGCATCTTGGATTGATAGTATCTAACCTCCGAATATGGGAATGAAGCCCTCCAAAGTAATTTGTCATCATTAACTACTCATCTAGATCCATACCATTTGTCATAACTTACCGAAAGAATTCTATCATATAATCCTACACCATTGATATCTTTGTTGGTTGTAAAATATTCACTTGATTTTTTTATCAACTTTATGTCCAATGGGATGGAAGTTTCAATGGATTAGTTCCTTCAATTCATCACATTTATTAACAATAGGTTTCTTTCTCTTTTCACAATTAGCAACATATGTTTCCCACCATGCAAAAGCATGACCCTCTATCTTCAGGCATGCAAAGCTAATTCTTTCCAAATCTGACATGTGCTATCTGTGGACAGTACCACAAATGAGGTGTAGTATAGACACCAATACAATTGCGGTCCCGTCCACATAATTTCTGCTTTGCATATCCTATTCTAACTCTGCTTTTGCATCTGAATTCACTTTATTGTTCAAGTTCCCAGTTCTGAATACATTTTCCAGATCCATTTTGGATAAGCCAGTGTCATGATTCCTAGCCCTTTACATAAAATTTGAATTTCATATATACATTGGAAAGCTTAGGTCATGAACTAAACTCAGGTTATACCATAGCTTAAGCATGGTCCAAAAGTCACCAACAAAATTCACAGAAAAGGGCCTCAGAAATGTAAAATATAAAAATGTAGAAAAACACCAAAAAATGGATGTTCAAAAAACTACAGAATGCTGTCCAAAACTGCCAATTAGGTGGTCTGAGATGCTTATTAGATCAATGGCATCTTTCATTTCAAGCAGTTTGAACTTGCTCTAAAATATTAGAATTGTGCAAGTCCGCCATTACACTTATCTCTGCTTACACTCGAAAGGAAATGGTTTTGTACACCTATGCTTAATTGACTAAGCAATTCCCCACTTTGGCAGGTCCCTATAATGGTAAACCCTGTACTTCTTAACAGTTCTAATCTTATGTATAAAGAAAAAAGATTTCCATCATAACTTGATTAGCATTAAAGGTTCCTGTGTTCCTTATCCACTATTTTAAAGCAATCAAATAAGTTCACTGCCTTCAAATTTTATTTCAGTGCATTGTAACTTTTTCTTTAAAAGAGAGATGGCCCTACTACAAGTCTAGAGTCAAGAGCTTCCTAAAAATATTATGTATTGATCTTTCCATGTACACGTGGCATGATCACAGTCACATTATACACTTCCCATTCTAATGAGCTGATACAGATGGGAAAGACGAAGACAATAAATTTTCTTGTAAACCATATAAACACTCAAAGAAAGAAGAACATAAACAAAAGGAACCTAATGAAAGTCAAAGACTCTACTGACATTATATTCCCATAATAGATTTGACAACTAAAACACAAAGTTGGATACCTCAGGAAACGGAAAAGGACCACCAATGGTGAGCTAATGCAAACCAGAATGCATATACTATGCTAGTGATAGAATATTAGCTTACATCTTTATCTTCTAGCAGGCATAAATAGATCTTTTACATAAAGAACCAAAAAACAAAACCATTTTCTCAAAAAAATCTTACATTGATATTATAAAAAAGTGAAAGGGTAAGGCGTTGTGCCTCAATAGCATCTCCTGGTCCTGACAAATTAAGTAGACCTTGTCCATGAATTCCCAGATTTGAATTAGACCTTATAATTGATCTTCCCTACAAAACAAAAGGAGGAAATCATCTCAAAGTAAAGAATTTTTTCTATTATCAACTTATATCCTGTGAGATGCACAATTCCTGAAATATACCTTTAAAACCACCAGGTTGCTAGTATCCAGCCAAGAAGTTGCAACATTTTCATCTCCTCCACCATCAATATGCAGTTCGGATTTCAACATTAATAGCATTTTTACAGACATTCTCAATGCTCCATAGACCTTTTATTGCCAAAGACAATATTTTAGAACCCAATGAACTGAGACCAAAAGAGTATAAAGACATGAAGGTAACTTCAAATAGATCAAAAAGTAAGAAAACATGCCACAAACACAAACAGAAGTAATATCAAAAAAGATATTCATATAGTTCTGATTCTGATATAAATGCAGACATCATGGTTTCCTTTAAATTTATTAACCAAACTTCTATAAAACCTGTGATGTGCAATAAAATTAAAGAATCAGTATACTTGACTTCCTGACTGAAGTAACCTGATTAAATAGTCTAGTTCACAATGACTCTATTCATGTCTTATATTGTCACATTGATCAACACAGTAAAAATGGGCTTGTCAGAGCCACAAGATCAATTAGGCTAAAGTGAATGTGTGAGGACCACATGCCTAAATGCAACCACTAACGGCCAAAAACCAACTAACTAAATAGCTTTGTCAATTTTACACCAGCATTGCCTTTACCCTAGAATTTTACATACGATAAAGAAAAAACTCAGATCATTGCCAAGGTGAACCTACCTTTATTGTGGAAACATTCATTAGAAGCTCTTCTGCCATCAGCTCAAATTCTGAAAACGGATAATGCAACAACCCAAAGCTGAGAGTCCCTTCATACAAGCTGATTTGTCCACGCACCTTCACAAAGAAGCTTGTCTAAGTGGAGAAAAAGGAAAACAAAGGAAAGGCTCTTTAAAAATTAACATATTCGGAAAAACAGATACTGAATATTAGAAAACATGCATTAAATATCCAAAATGGAAGAATGCTTACATAGAGACATGGCTCATCAAACTGTACTTAAGGAGATGCACAATTTACTCAATGCCCAAACATAATTATTATCATTGTCCAAAACCTATGTAGCACCCTACAGATCTATTGTTAGACTTCAAGTTCAAAGAATACCCCCTATTCTGTCAAATTGAGGACACATGCACACATTTGATCACACTACAATCGGAGCTCAGTATACAGATTGTATCAAACCATGTACAGAAAAGGTAAATGCGTTAAGCCAATGTCTTCAAGCTATCTTTTTCATTTGGTATGGGATCAAGTAAGATGGAGTATTGAAATGCATTTAAAAATATGAAGGTTCTTACTTTTAAGCTGTGCTTATTGGTTAACCAATTGTTGCCAATCATAATATGTAATAGGATTGGTTCTCCTGCACTTCTCATTGAGTAGAAGGTCTGCTATGTAACTTTTAGATCTTATCTTAGTTCAATTTTGTTTATAATCTCATCCTTTTGCATTTGTGTTGTATCATAGTTTTGCTCCTTCAACTTTCCACTCCTCACCCCTACTTCAACAACTTTCAAGTTAAATAACAACCCAAGAGATATTAGTAGCAAAACAACTATGACTTATGAAAAACCTAGTTTCTTTTGTAAATAATCCTTGTTTTGATGAAAAAAATTCTCCTTGGAATTCCTTTTGTTGGAAAAATACAAAATGCCGTGATTGAAATTCACTAAGCATGAATGACAAGGTTTTGGTGTAGGGTCCAATTGCCCTTCCAATATTCCTAGGAATTTCAAGCTATATGAAGTCACACCAACATCTTTGTCCTTTGTAATGGCTATGTCCATTTGCTTGTTTCTCCCTGGAAATAATGGATGTCATCAGAACATCCCCTAAATGTTTTTTTGTTATATATTTTTTAATGCTTTCAGAAATTGAATGCTAAACTTCAGGGACATGCTTGAGCATTGTTATAAGGTTGATAAGTGACAAAGTCATAAGAAGATTTTCCACTTCCCAGAAGGCCAGGAAATAATAAGTAAATAACTATATAGGCATGCATCCATCTACACCCTTTAAAGCCTCCAATATCCTCTAAAGGAACATGGCAAACAGAAAATGAGTCAATACAAGATTGGTATCACCATTGTATCTTAACTGAGGCATCAGTTACCAGGGAAAATTGGACACCATCAAGATAAGAATTAGACTACATAACCTGCATTACATTACATTGTTTAAAGTTGTTTGTTGGCATACAATTGGACTGCCTGTAGCTTATATCACATATAAGTACGGCATCTCTTCTCATAAAAAAGCACAAGAGGATAACTGCTTTATGTATTTTCAGAATTCAAACTCCAGCACCTTGTCCTCCAATACATACATATTTTCAATATTTATATGTGTCTGACGTGCATATATTCAATGTGTATATATCCTTAGCATAAATAATTTAATTTTCATTTTCAATAGTTGCACAATTCAAAAAAATTTAAGGGCTTACACATCAGCCGAGGTAACTCCTACAGAGGTGGCAGAGAGCTTTTTATCTGCAGTTGAGAGATCCTTAAATCAATCTCCAGTGATGCACATGTTCATAAAGTCTGACTGTAAAGATTAAATAGGCAAGTTGTTGAGCCAATATGGCAGTATAAGAATGACAAACAGTTTCTGTTCTTGAGGAAGTACCAATTGCAGTGAAAGATGAGAGATATTGTTTACCGTATCTCCCTATAGTGGCCCACACAAATGGAATTGCATGTAACCTCCTTATTTTAATTTATAATTTTATAGGTATCTTTCTGAAATACTTTGCAAAAAATTAAATAAGTCCAAATTTTCAATGGAGTGCCTAGCAAAATTGGTAATAACATTTAGTGTAGAGGCTTTGATATTGGATGGTGAAGGGTTCAAAACCCTCTAGTGTATATTTTCTTTTGTGATCTTTATTTAGAAACACACTAGTTCAAATTGACATTTACAATAAGTGTAATTAGGTTCACTGTTTTTTAAGACTTCTATTAAGGCAAACATGCCATTTAAACATTGTGTTCCCTTTTGGAAAGATAAGGGTGTATGGAGATATAAGTTGTATAACAAAGTAATAAGGCTTATTTTGTGGAAATTATGAACTCTGGTTTGTTTGTTGACATGTGCCTTCAATCGTTCAAGAACTGTTGGTGATAGGGCTCTCACCTGTACACAATGTATAGTGTACAGTTGTGCGCAGCATCTGTCTCTTGCATTTGAGGTTAGTTATATCGTATATGATGGTGGGAAGATGGATCTATTTGAGAGATTCATATTTTGCAGCTAGATTTCAGACTTTGGATTATGGGGGATTGTTGACATGTTCACATATCTCATATCTAATCCTGAGCCTACTTTGAATTGAATTGCATGGGTTTTGTTGGATATTGCTCACATTGCACATTTTCCTATCCTATAGTTGTTCTATGTCATTAACTTAAAGTGGTTTTGGTGGTTGAGCAAATGGTTAAACCACCTTGTGTGCTATGTATGGATGTCATGCCCCCGCAAAATGCAGACCTGAATACAAGTTGACAAGACCAAATCACCATGTATAAACCAGTCGCTCATGCATGAAGAACCACTAATCAACATGATTGAGAGCTAAGGAAGGTAGTGAGGCAGTATGACAGCGATTAAACACAGATCCACCCTCACAAACAGAGACAGGAAGAAATAATAAGAGTCAAATTATCAAAGGATAATATTAATGGGAATTAATTATCCTTTAATTAGTTAGTTACAATTTGGTTAAGAAGACAAGCAAAGAGACATGCCTCAAATGAAGAGGCATAGCAAACAAGCAAAGAGACACGCCTTAATAAAGGGACATAACCATCTGCCCATCATAGATATAAAAGACGAAAACATTTCAATGCAAAAGGAAGGGAGGGTAGAGCAAATAGACTCAATCTGAAAGGCAATAAAATCTGAACATTAAGGCATCGGTTGAAGAAGAAGAACATACAGACCGGCGATCACAAGGGAAACTAGTCCATTTCATCACAGCAGATTATTATTATCAGATATCTATATATTGAGGGGTATACTAGATATTTTCTGCCAATCATTGTTTTACATATGTAAACATATTGCTTATGGATAAGGATAATAAAGAAAATTTAAGTATATGTTCTTATGATAGAATATGAGATAGGCTTGATTGACTGAAACCCACCTTGGGGTGTAAGCAAAAGGGGTAAACAAGGCTAAGTAGGCCGTTCTAGAGTTGACCATAATGGCTCCTAGGACTAGAGGGCACTTAAATAGAGAGCCAAGTAACCCACTTATGACCCCCGCCCAATTCCACAAGATGGCGTCTTTAGGGGGTTGAGACATTGATGGGGAAAGCAGATACCAGCCACCAAGTAAGAGGGCTGTGGTAGACATCCTCTTAGATTTGAGATAGAAATGGCTAAAGGCGGACCCATCACGTCCCTTCTCCCAAATCCTAAATGCTTGCATTATTGATAATCTATGTTCCACGGCGTTTCAGGTACGGAGACGGGGAGACGGTGAGGGATGTGCTTCCGGGACATCCCCTAGGGGGCCATTTTTAGGGGACGACAAGGGACGGCGATATACAAATTTATATATATATATATATATGAATTTTTTAAAATTTATTAATATATTATAGAGAGAGAGAGGGAAAGAGAGATATATCAAATGTAAATAAATCACGAGCGCAGTAGTATAACAATATAATAAATGTCAATAAAGCATTATAACAACAGTCTCAAATATCAATAAAACCATGGTTCAAAAGTAACAAAAACAAGAAACCCCAAGAGCACAAATTTCTTAGGTAGAGTACATAACTTTTTAGCCTTGGATGTTGATGATTCTCAACTATTCAAACTACTCTTGACACACAAAGCAAATTACCCTGAAGATGGATTGAGAAGTATGCTTCCTAACATTGGTAAGTAAAAGTGCACAGGTATTTTGTCCAAAAGAGCTCCAACAAACAAGCATGCTCTGGGGAAACCTCAAACTTCTTAGGCCTATAACATTCTTCAAAGTACTACAATGGCTTCTAGATAGAAAAGCAGGGTAGAAAGCTACTCACACATTGAAGACACACAAGGAATACAGTAACATGCACAAAAAATATACAGTACCATAGACACAAAATATATGCAAAACTGATACAAACAGAAAATATCAGTAACATACGCAAAATATATGCAAATTTGCATCAAAGAACCATAAAAGCATTAGTTTTTTATGTTATTTTTGCTACTGAAGTGTCCATCCGATTGGGAACAGCTAGCCATCCCCAACGTCCCTCAACCATCTCGGGGTCAACGGGACGTCCCCAAACTGACGGGGACGTTTTCAGCCGTTTCCTATTGATTTGCCAGATTCGAGGACAGCAAGGGGACATCCCCTTTGCGTCCCAAGGACGGCTACGAACAGGGATGGCCCCTTCTGGTGTAGGGAATGCGTCCCCATGTAACATAGTTGATAATCCATAGATGTGATGTAATTGCCTAACCCTAATAAGTAAGCATGTATATATATATATATATATATATATATATGGCCATTTCCTATTGATTTGGCTGACTCAAGGACGGCAAGGGGACGTCCCCTTTGCGTCCCCCCATCCCGGGGACGGCTACGGATGGGGATGGCCCCTTTTGGGGTAGGGGACGCATCCCCATGTAAGAGTTGATAATCTATGGATGTGATGTAATTGCCTAACCCTAATAAGTAAGCATGTATGTAACACATATATATATGTGTGTGTGTGTGTGTATGTATATATGTGTGTGTGTGTGTATATATGTGTGTGTATTTGCATATATTGTTCATGTGGTGATTAAAGGATTCAAATCCAAGATTGCATCATTAAAGAGATTTATTTGGTAAGATGAACCCCTAACCCTAATTAGTTACAATTTGTCATCAATGGGCAAATTCTAGGGTAAATTAGGAGAGGGACAGTACAATTGGTATTAGAGCATCTTTCCTGCCATCCTGTGAAAGGTAGTTAATGCAAAATAGCAAAAGGGCTCAAAGAGCTTTAGAAAGAGAAAGAAGGAAGCTTGCACCAAGCAACACCATGGGCGAACAAATGAGCAATGAATTGAGAACCTTCATGGAACAAACCGCTCAAGCTCTCATGGAAGAAACCACTCAAGCCCTCATGGAACAAAACAAGAGGAATGAAAGAACCACCCAACTTATCCTTCAAGCCATTCAAAATATAAGCAGCAATAATGGAAGGGAAACTAACTCTAATCACTTCGAGAATAATAATATCTCCCCAAGGGTACCCAATCATAGGCCACAAGACCTCCCTTCCTACCTAGGGAGGAACAAATGGAAGAGGGAGAAGCAAATGAACCACCCAGGGATAATGTGGATGGGGTCGTGGAAGCATACCATTGAGTTGACCCCAAATTTAGGAGAAATGTCTCTTTTAAGGATTATTGTGATGCCAAAATGAGAGCTGCCCCTAATAAGGAAAGAAAAAGGCAACACGACAAGATGACCCTTTCTAGTTTTGATGGAACGGGAAAATTCACGACACGTTCATGGGTCCAAAAATTGGACACTTATCTTTCACTAAGCCCCATGAAGGAGGAAAATGCCATAAAGTTTGTAGTGCTCCATTTGACGGGAATAACCAACAAGTGGTGGCACCATGGCCTTATTACCCAAGGTCATCAACATGTAACCACTTATGACAAGTTTACACAAAAACTCATCAAAAGGTTCGATCAAAAGAATCGAGAATGGTATTTCAAAGAATTAACTCAACTTAAGCAGCTAGGAACAATGGAAGAGTTTGCCACCAAATTCCAAAAATTGGCCATCATGGTACCCGAGATCTCTCAAAGAGGACTCACCTACTTATTTGTGGAGGGATTGAAAGAATCAATCAAGAAAATAGTAAGTTCCCTAGACACAACCAACTAAAAGAGGCAATTCAAATGGCAATAAAATTTGAGAATAACCCATCAAAAGACAAGCCCAAGAGCTTTAACACACACTCCAAGTACCCTCATAAATATGAAAGGCATAAGAAGCAACTCTGAGGAAGACCATGTTTTCATTGTAATGAGAAATGGGAACGTGGTCATGCATGTCAATAGTGAGATGACCTAAAAGGGAGGAATATGTGCTTCAAGTGCAAAGAACTGTGAGAACATGGACACATGTGGAAAGGGTGGCCATGCCCATAAGATAGAAACAACCACCGAAGAGGAAATCAAAGAGAATCCTAGCAAAAAAGCAATGTGCGAAGATGAAGAGTATGTAACTTTAGCCACCATCTCTCAAACTTCCAAGCATCGTCCATTCCGAATTAAAAGCACCCTCAAAGGGCAGAAGGTTATCACTCTTGTGGATAGTGGGGCATCCCACAATTTTATTGATGAGAGACTAGTTACAAAAATGAAGATGGGAACCATGAACTTTAAGGGATTTATAGCACCCACTACTACGAGAGCTATGGTTCAATGTACTAAAATAGTTCCCCAAATAGAAATGACCTTAGGGAAACACCCCATTAAAGAAGATTTCTATGTGGTACCATTAGATGTTGATGCAATATTAGGCACTCCTTTGATATACTCCCTAGGATGCTTCATGTTTGACCTCCCACACTTGACAATTTGCTTCCAACATGAGGGACAAGAAATCACCTTGAAAGAGTTACCCAATGGATCCCCAAAAGTAATCTCCTGCAAAAGAATGGAAAGGATTTTCAGACATGGGCAAGGAGAATGGACTACACAGTGTATGATCCTTGACAAGACCTCCTCACATGGCAAAACAATTCACATTGACATCCAACCAATCTTGAGCAAATATAAGAAAGTATTTGATGATATTTTCCCAGGGTTACCCCCAAAAAGAGGATTTGAGCACACAACAGAATTGGAAGAGGGGCAAAACCTGTAATCACCACACCCTACCGACACCCCCACAAATTCAAGGAAGAGATTGAAACAACTATTAAGGAACTGCTAGAAATGGGTCATATTCAACCTAGTTCCAATCCCTTCGCATCATCCGTAGTACTATTCAAGAAAAAGGATGGTAACATGAGAATGTGTATAGACTATAGGGCTTTAAATAAGAAAACAATCAAGAACCATTACCCTATACCCAGAATTGATGAGTTAATCGACGAACTCCAGGGAGCTAGATACTTCTCCAAAATTGATTTGCGATCAGGGTATCATCAAATATGGATGAGAAAAGAAGACATTCCTCAAACCGCCTTTCGGTGTCATTATGGGCACTTTGAGTTCTTAGTCCTACCTTTTGGACTAACAAATGCCCCAGCAACATTTCAGTCGTGTATGAATCACATATTCCGGAAACAACTAAGGAAGTTCGTACTCATATTTTTTTATGACATTCTTATCTACAGCAAGACATGGGAAGAACATCTCAAACACATTAAGGAAATCCAAAACATTTTGGAACAAGAATCCTTGTATGTTAAAGCTTCAAAATGCGAGTTTGGCCTGGAAGAGATCCTTTACCTGGGTCACAAGATCAATGCGCAAGGGGTAACTGTAGATGAAGAAAAAATTACAGCCATTAAGGAATGGCCAAAACCCAAAACCCTAACACAACTAAGAGGCTTCGTGGGACTATGCAGTTACTATAGACGCTTTGTAAAAGGATTCTCCACAATTGCCACCCCACTCAAAGACTTAACCAAAAAAGGAGCCTTTGTATGGAGTGAAACGTCTCAACAGGCTTTCGAAAGACTAAAGGAAGCAATGAGCTCATGCCCTGTTTTAGCTATCCCTGATTTCACACTACCCTTCAAACTGCATGTGTTGCATTCGGTGAAGGAATTGGAGCGGTCCTAGCAAAATAAGCATCCCATTACATTTGAAAGTCGCAAGCTCACAGAGACTGAAAGACACTACTCAATTTATGATAAAGAGATGCTAGCTATCATGCACACCTTAGCAAAGTTTCGACAATATTTGGTTTGCGTGAAATTCAATGTTAAGATTGATCACAATAGCCTGAGGTACTTTATGAACCAAAAGGACCTAAATGACAGACAGCGGAAGTGGGTAAGCAAAATACAAGCTTACGATTTTGATATTGAGTACATGAAAGGGACAAATAATGTTGTAGCAGATGCTTTATCAAGACGGCCCTATTTGAACACCCCAACAAGCATAGTCGCGGATTGGAAGAATGATATCATTGCAAAATATGTCAAAGACCCCCAAGCTAATAGTATCCTTGAAGGAAATTTACCCAATGAAGAGTACAAAGTAGTAGAAGAGCTTATCCTATATAAAAATTGGATATTCCTTTTGCCCAACTCAAAAATGAAGAAAAAAATCCTTAAGGAATACCACAACAATCCCTTAGCGGGCCACCAAGGGTACTATAAAACTTACAAACAAGTGCAAGAAAGATACTCTTGGAAAGGTCTCAAGAAAGATGTCCTAAAGCATGTACAAGAATGCATGCCCTGTCAAAGAAACAAAACAGAGCAAAGCCATCCAACAAGACTTTACAACCTTTGCCCATTCCAAATCAAAAATAGGAAAGCATCTCGATGGACTTCATAACAGGATTGCCTAAAGTTCAAGGAGAGGATTGCATTTATGTAGTAGTGGATCAACTCACCAAGTACGCTCACTTCTTCACAATATCCACTGAGTATCAAGCTCCACAAATAGCGGAAGTATTTTTCAAAGAGATTTTCAAATTACACAGTCTACCAAGGAACATAGTCAACGACCGAGATAGTCGATTCCTTAGCCAATTTTGGCAAGAGCTCTTCCGATTAGCAAGGATTGATCTTACACCCAGTACAAGTTACCACCCTCAAACAGATAGACAAACTGAAATCATGTGGTTAGAGGGATATTTGAGGAATTATGCCACCGGCCAACAGAACGCATGGGTAAAATGGTTGCATCTTGGTGAATATTGCTACAACACTACTCATCACATGTCAGTCAAGATGAGTCTGTTCAAAGCATTGTATGGTTATGAACCAACCTCCTTCGAAAATTTGATTTCATAGGAAAACCAAGTACCATGGGCAAAAGATTTTGTACAACAAAGTATGGACATTATGAATACCCTAAAGGACAATTTGCATCAAGCGCAAAATCAACAAGAGATCTATGTTGATCGAAACCGCACTGAGAGGAAATTTGAAGTTGGAGAGTTAATATTCTTACAACTACAGCCATATAAGTAATCATCCATCAAGATAAGCGGAGCAAAAAAACTAAAACCCCGATTTTATGGGCCTTATAAGATCCTAAGGAAGATCAGTGAAGTAGCTTACGAATTAGAGTTGCCCAAGAACAACCGTATTCACAACATCTTTCACGTGTCAAGACTGAAGAAAGTGTTAGAGCAGCAAGTTGTCCCATGTTTAGAGTTACCCCCGCTTGACGACGAGGGCAAACTAATCTTGGAACCTAAAGCAGTTCTCACTTTGAGAGAGAAGCAATTAAGGAATAAGACTATCCCTGAATTTTTTATCAAATGGAACTTGAAGGAGTTACCCGAGGAGGACGCTACATGGGAAGGAGATGAGATCTTCAACCATCCGAATCTAAAATTGCTTGAGGACAAGCAAATTTGGGAGGGGAGGACTGTCATGCTCCCGTTAAATGCAAGCCTAGATACGGGTTGACAAGACCAAATCGCCATGTATAAACTAGTCAATCATGCATGAAGAACCACTAATCGATGTGATTGAGAGCTAAGGAAGGTAATAAGGTAGTATGACAACAATTAAACACAGACCAGCCCTCGCAAACAACGACAGGAAGAAATAATAAGAGGAGTCGAATTACTAAAGGATAATATTAATGGGAATTAATTATACTTTAATTAGTTAGTTATGATTTAGTTAAGAAGACAAGCAAAGAGACATGCCTCAAATGAAGAGGCATAGCAAACAAGCAAAGATACACACCTTAATAAAGGGACATAACCATCTTCCCATCATAGATATAAAAGATCAAAACATTTCAATGCAAAAAGAAGGGAGGGTAGAGCAAATAGACTCGATCTGAAAGGCAACAACATTTGAACATTAAGGCATCGGTTGAAGAAGTAGAACATACAAACCGCCGATCACAAGGGAAACTAGTCCATTTCATCACAGCAGATTATTAATATCAAATATCTATATATTCTAGGGTATACTAGATATTTTCTACCAATCATTGTTTTACATATGTATACATACTGCTTATTGATAATAAAGAAAATTTAAGTATATGTTCTTATGATAGAACATGAGATAGGCTTGATTGACTGAAACCTACCTTGTAGGAAGGGCTTGGGGTGTAAGCAAAAGGGGTAAACAAGGCTAAGTAAGTAGGCCATTCTAGAGTTGACTGTAATGGCTCCTAAGACCAAAGGGCACTTACGTAGAGAGCCAAGTAACCCACTTATGACCCCCACCCAATTCCACAAGATGGCAAGTGTCTTTAGGGGGTTGAGCATTGATGGGGAAAGCAGATACAAGCCACCAAATAAGAGGGTTGTGGTAGACATCCTCTTAAATTTGGTGTAGAAATGGCTTCGAGTGGACCCATCACGTCCCTTCTCCCAAATCCTAATATGCTTGCATTATTGATAATCTATGGATGTGATGTAATTGCCTAACCCTAATATATATATATATATATATATACACATACATATATACATATACATACATACATATATATATATCTATATATGTGTGTGTGTGTGTGTGTGTGTGTTGTTCATGTGGTGATTGCAGGATTCAAATCCAAGATTGCATCATTAAAGAGATATTTATTTGGTAGGATAAACCCCTAACCCTAATTTGTTGAAATTTGTGATTAGTGAGCAAATTCTAGTGCAAATCAGGAGAGGGACATTACAATGGACCTCATTGTACATTGATTGATCATGAGAGAATATGATATTGCCATTTGATTGAGTTTTATTTTTGTGTATGGCTCATCTCTTGTATGTTTCTTCCTCACTAGATCTTGCATGTGGCTGATTTATTTTCTCAAAAAGTTCCTTGAACAAATGTCAATGATAGAGTTCTAGGTTATAGACCACATCAATACTCAAGGAATTAGCTAATTGTTGTTTCAATTGAACAGATCTCCTTCATCTTTCCAGATGTTCTTTTTTAAACAGCCGTGGCAGATAATGTAACTAATCCTCAAGCAGATCTATCCAGTCACCATTTGAACTTGACTATGTCCAAGAACTATAGGGTTATGAAAACACATTTGAACCATAATATGTTAGGTGCAAAGAAGTTAATATGCAATTGCATAACTGATAAAAATCAGATTCATTATATATTCTCAGAATCCAAGTTTCAAAATATAAAGACATCAGATCATGTGCTTATTTTGAGCCATGTATTTGTAGAGTACACAAAGACACAATAATGGGAAAAGAAGTTATGGAAAAACACATATCACCATGCACCTAAGCCTTGCAAATGGATTCTTTGTCAACTGCCAATCAGCACCATAAGAAAACAAATTGGCACAAAATGGCAAACCAACTAGCCATTCAAATCTATCTCAATAACTTATTGCACAATTTGTTCATCTTGAAAAGTATCTAAACTGTAATAACAAGAAAACACAGCAGGATCTCCTTGTCTGTGCAGACAATTCCACAAACCTGCACACGACTCCAAAGTAAAGGGACTACAGCTTTTGCATGGCTTTTCACATAGACATTAGACCAAAGAGGGTTGGTCGGAAAATCGATGAGCAAAGTATCGGTGAAAGTTGACAAGTTATTATTGCTAACAACAAGGCTCTGTGTAACTGCGTCAAACATGGTCCCAGCAGCACCTGCATTTTCTGTACAGCCTCGGCTCTCTCCACCTGGTCCAAAACAAAAAGCATGTGAACCAAGTTAGAATCCCCACAAAATCATAGAGGACAAAAAACTTCATATGCTGACAACAACAAAAGTAAATACTAAACAAGAACACTTCCCAAACTGCAATCACAAGCATAAATTTAGAAATATACTATTACTAGATTAGAAAGAGAGTACTTTGATAAAAAGCAAGTAAGAGACAAAAAGTGAAGAATAGTTAATTTAAGAAACAGATGGGGATCTCTAACATCAGATATTATATTTAAAAATTGGATTGTGAGGTTTATGATCCAAAGATCCCACGAACGTAACGGTCATTGTGACATATCTTGTACCCATCTAGATACGTGTCCTCGCATAATAAGGTGCTCTATATTTCATTCACAAACATCTATTTTCATTAAGGAAGAAAACATCAGGAAAAGCTATTCATGATGGCTTAGGACAAGAAACACGTAGAATTTTTGGAATCCCACATGTTTGTTAATTTCAGCAAGCTACTCATTTATATCACTAAAATATATTCTCTTAATAATAGAATTCAGTTAAAATCTTGTTATATAGAGTACACAAACAACTTGTGTTTATATTCCTATTCCCAAACCATCAAATCAGCTTACAGAAAGACTGTGTGCTGCTCAAATTCAATTTATCGCAAATGTGGCTGCTGAAAATGCAGATTGCAGGAGGTGGGTTCAATATCTAAGTTAATAAATATATTTGTACTTTCATCTTTACCTAATCATTCACATTCTACTGGATGCTTACCATTCAAAAGGAAAATGAGGGATTAAGAGTATGTATAAGAACTTAAAAAGTTGAGAATGACAGAATAAAAACTAAGTATTAATTATAGAACTTGTGTTGTCAGATTAAAAACATGTTCATAAGATCATTTAGAGCCTTCTGTATACTGAGGCTATCATAGTTCTTGTGTCATTTTTTTACAGGCTAGTGAGCTGTTCTGTGCTTAACTAAAGATCATTAAAATCCCCCTCGATAAAACAAAAATACCACTTCCCTCAAGGTATCTTTTTCCCTATAAAATTTGGAAAGAAAACATTTTTTTAGGGGCATCTAAAAACTAATAACTAGAAGAGATGACTTGGATTGTGAATCATATATGCCATTATGCACACAAGTGGGTCAAACTTGTTCTTTTTAGAATTCTCTGGTTTTAGATGTGCTGCTAGAAACCAAGTTTGAAAATCTCATATAAAACCCTCTGAGTGAATGGAAAAAGACAAACTACACTTCACGTACAAAGATGTCTATCATACAGAAGTTTCATGTATCTAGCTTGTAAAAGACTCTTAAACCCACAGATATACTTTATTTCTCATTCCAAAGGTAACTTGATACAGACGAAAATATACCCATATGATAACCTAGAAAATAATAGCCAATAATTTGTGATGCATGAATTTATGTTTAACCAAAAGAGTCCCAGTTAGTATTTTCAATGAGACAAACTCAATTGTTTTTCTCAGGTAACAATTTTTTTTCTTTGCAAACAGAAAAGGACAAGAAACTAACCATGCACAAAGATATTCAAACTCTCTTGCCTGCTGAAGCTCTTTATGGAAACTCTGCCACCACCTCCACCAGCCCATCCCTTACCTCCAGAAGCACTTATCATACCCGTTCCCTTCCTACACAAAGCAAGAATGAGTCCCTCAATGCTACAATCAATAAAACCAATCTGAATGTAAGCAAAGAAAGTGCATCCATGGTTAGTGTAAACAATAACCTTAAATTTGAAATAATTCCATGGGTCTATACTAAAGTACCAAAGCATTAAGAGATTTTAGATTTTATACCATGTTCACATCCTAGAAAGATTAATGACTTACATCAAGATAATGACTTCCATGGGTCATTATCTTCAATTAAAATTGCTTGCATTTGTTAAATATCTATCATGAACATAACATCTTAAAAACATATTTCCTTGCAATTAAAACAAAAGTGATCAAGGTATCAACTCTGATAAAGAAACTACCATCAATCTAAGCCAACATAAATATAAGCAGAAGTGGTGTTTACAGCCAAAAAATAACAAAACATGCCAAGAGATTGTAGACCAATATCAATGATTGTTTTATTCATTCAGAGTAGTGCTTGTACAAAATATAGACCACGAAACATCTATCAAGATTGGACTACTTTCCCAAACTAGGAAAAACATGTATAAAATGCCTAACAGTTGCCAAATATAACACAACCAATGGCAATTACCTAAAACCAAATCATAGCAACTACCCACAAGTCGACAAGAAATTAACATAAAGTAAGTTTACAAGCAAAGTACAAAAACATAACAAGTTAATTTATATGAACTACATCCTCCCTCCTCCCCCCCAAAAAAAAGAAAAGTCAACTTCCAGATGACAATTAAAAACAAATCAAAATAAATGCTCTCACTGGGAATTAAGTAGATGTTAACTGGTAAGAGACATTGTCAGTTGTAAGGCAGATAACTTTGTCCATGAACCTTGACCAGAAATAGAAGCAATGAAGAACCCAATGAATGAAGACCCACTGGAAAATTATTGGTACCTGGGAAATTCCTCAAAAAGGTACCAATGCCATATGAAAACTTTCACAAAAAAATTGTAGATTTTGACCCTGTAAAGGAAAATGAATGGCAAAGATCTTTGAGCAAGACGAGCTTAAAGAAGCATAAGATTAATCCCTGGCGGCAATACAAGCATGAAGTTGGAAAACCAACTATTGCTCCTAAGGGTTTTGCACAAGGTGAGAAATTTGAAAAACTATATAATGCAGCTCACCCAAGCCTAGCCTCAACCTGCAGCCTTCCAGAAAGTCAGGATGGGAGAACAACTGAAATGGATGTATCATCAGAAATATCATCAACCCCTACATTTTCTCGGTAAATCCCAACTGCAGCCCCATCTACTCAAAAGCTATAGGCATAGAAGAGTAGTTAGGGCAGCCATATTCAAACACAAGTGCAACAACAGATTCAAACACTCATAATGGGCACCCCTACGAGAGCAGAGAACTCCACTAAACCCGTATTGAAGGAGCAGATCACAATTACAAAAGCTGCAACCCTCTCTTCAGTAGCAGCTTGAGCAACTACAGGGCAGAGACTTCCAAGAAATACCAGAAAGCTAAGTCCCCAAGGAAAGGCAGGCAATCATGCAGTCGCACCTCCCAATCTTCAAGCACACAACAAGCATCCTCTTCTCATGGAACAGGGCAACAGGCTTCAGCTGGAGAAGATGAGGATCCCAAGGACAAGAAGAAAAGAAAGGAACCAAAGAAAGGAAAACATAGCACCAAGAAGACCAACTAGAAGAAACACAAGCAACCTCTACTATAACCACTGTAAGTACTTCACCTCTCCCTCCTTTTACAGCAACAACTCCACACTTTCCCTTCTTCCAACTGGTGTTGTACCAGGTTCCATTCCTCAACCAACTCAATATATGCAATTTCCTCCTCCTTCTCCACTCTGATCCTACCTGAGTTTCCACAAATAATGAGTTACATTCCCCTCACCCCTCATACAAGATATTCACAAAATCAAATGCCTGCTCAATCGCAGGTAGCTCCTCCACGAGAGTTTCCATTTTTACCTCCTCCACCACCTACATATTCTATCATTGTGAGCTCAATGGCTTCACAGGTTATAGGCTCCTCTTCAATCTCACCATCATCTCAGTTGCTTCAAACCTCCAGTTCCCAAGTCTTATCCATCCCACAACCACCATCTCATTAGTTGGTTAAATACCCATTCTTTTATCCTTTGTCTCCTCAGCCATCCCCAGGCTCGACAATCATCAAGGGGCCAGCAAGCTATGCCCAGCACATGCAACAGATTCAAATTAAAGAATAGGAAAAAGAGCAGAAAAGACTGGCTAAAATTGTCACTCATCTAGCTTCTACCAGTTTGAGAGGACAATATAATCCTCACTTTGCTCACATGGTACCCATAATAAGCAAGCCTGAAGGTCAAATGTTACAGAAGAATGTGAGGTGCGAGCATTAAGCATAAGTCTAAACATTGCCTAGCCAGAGGATAAAGTTGAGCTCCTCAAAGAAGGCACCAAATTGGTGACTACAAGAATCCAAGCTTTCGAAAGGATACTAAACAATAAGGAAGCAGACCTGCAACTGGTACAACAAAATCTACAAATAGCTGACTTGAAGGCCAAAGCTCTAGAATTCCAAGTGGATACTTTGAATAAAGCCAATTCAAAACAAATACCTAAGAGCCAAATAAAAGTACAAAAGGAGAAGAGCAAGGGATTGCAAGTGAAGCCATAGGAAACTGAGAATAGGGCAGGGAAATTCAAGCAACAGATTGCAACTCTCACAGCCAAGAAGAAGAATTGAAACAGAAAGCCATCACATTGGAGTCAGAGATGGATGAGCTTGTACAACAATTCAACGAAGTGAGGGCCAAAGAGCAAGAATACAAATGGCAAGTTTAACACACAGCAAGCACAAATAGAAGAGCTTAAATCAAGGGAGAGTTTCTTCCCATCAGCATAGCTCTACTCTTCTCTGGACACACCCCAGCCATAAGGGCAGATAGATATTATGAGCTTTTCCCCTAATACAAGGATTACTTGTACCTTGGTCTTACAGGAGTACCCTGCTTGACCCTTTTGGCCCTTGGCACTCCCATAAGAGCGTTATCAGATCCTGTATCAGTCCCTTCACAATGATCAATGATGATATCAATGACTTCAACGTTTCTAGTCCAAAATGTAATACTTAATGATCTCTAATTTTACTCAATGTTTGCTCTTTGGGATTCTTGTTCCCCCTTTATTGCTATATGTACTAGCTTCATGACCACTTGTGTGGGTGATCCCTTGTTGTTCCATATTCCTTTGATTTTGTTCTTCCCATTTGTGGGGCCTTGCCATGCTTCTTTTCCTAGAACTTTCTATTGTAAACTATTGTACTCAAGTACCATTGACCTACTTTTGGTAATCCTTGGACATTAATATAATTTCTTTCTTTCATTCTTTGAATATTGAAATCATTGGCCTCAAATAGAAAGGAGCTTCTCAAAACAATAACATATGAGAAGCAGCTCGATGCCCAAAAATTGTTGTTTGGGATCATAAGAAACAAATAAGCTTGTATGAGGGAGGCCTAGATGTCTGTAAACAGCAAATAAGCACACTAGAGGCTAAACTTGAGGAGTTATAGCCATCAGAATCCTTAGACCTATTAAAAGCATTGTGCAAATCATAATGGACACCATTGCCAAACTAACAAATCCAATGGAGCATGCCATGAAATTCATTGATTCAAAACACACTCTAAGCCTAGAGGCATGTCATAGATGGAGTTTCAACATTTTATCTCTAGTGATGTGAACTACAACAATTTTTGTACAAAACTTGCATAACCTAACAAAGGATAGATTGACCTCTATAGGGATATCGGATAGAGATGAAGCAACCCAAAAAATCAATGATATCCTCGAAAAATAGGAGGCAGCTTCTAAGGTGTAAATTCTAGTTGGCAATCTTAGGATAGACCGTTGTTGGCATGAAAGCTCATGTAATCAATTGGTGCAGCATGGCTTACACTCACCCATGGATGTAAATCAAAGAATGTTGCCTAAGAATAGGTTCCTCCAATTGGTGAAAGAAAAGACAAAAAATGAATCTTCTAGAGCTAGCCTCGAGTATCTACACCCAAAGATATTCAAGATGATAAAGCCATTGGCAGAGCTAGAACTGCATGTCTAAAGCATGGTCACTAAGGTACAAAGCTTTTCATATAGGGATACTATTAAACTAAACTGACGCTTCAATATTTTTAGAAAGCTCGAGGTACCTAATGATTAATTATGGAAGAAACTCTAAACCATAGCAGCATAAATCGTTTGGGGAATAAATCGGCAAACCAAAAGTTCAGGATTTTTTGAAAAAAACGGGAAAAAATCGGGAAAAAATCGGGAAAAAATCGGATTTACAAAAAAACATAAAAAATTGAAAAAAAATAGTCAGAAGCTACTTTTAAAAAAAATTTAATGGCATTCCCATAGCATACAGACATTGAGAGCAAATAAAATACAGAGTTCAATCCATGAATTAGAGAAAATAGATTTTTGTTGGTTATATTCATATCGCTGATTGCATTGCACAAGACATACTACAACTGCATAAATATCAGATGGTGACAGTTGTTGATGCTACCACATTTTTCATACATGTCTACCAAAGCATTTTATCAAACAGTCACTGCCTTGCTGCTATGGCTAAAACCCTAAAACAGGTGCTTTTGAACAAGTCATGGATGCTTGGAAAAGATCTATCAAAGCATAATAGTAAGCAATAAGATAGACAAGGTAGTGAATTTTCAAAATGCCTCAAAGAAATGTGGTCTCATGGTGATGGAATGCCATGACAATCCATAGCAATTTGCTTGTCATGGCATTCGTTATGGCATTCCATCACCATGAGACCACATTTCTTTGAAGCATTTTTCAAATAGTTCACTACCTTTCTATGCTACCACATTTTTCATACATGTCTACCAAAGCATTTTATCAAACAGTTCACTGCCTTGCTATGGCTAAAACCCTAAAACAGTGCTTTTGAACAAGTTATGGATGCTTGGAAAAGATCTATCAAAGCATAATAGTAAGCAATAGCATAGACAAGGTAGTGACTGAAAAAATTCAAAGAAATGTCTCTCATGGTGATGGAATGCCATGACAATCCATAGCAATTTGCTTGTGGCATTCGTTATGGCATTCCATCACCATGAGACCACATTTCTTTGAAGCATTTTTCAAATAGTTCACTACCTTTTCTATGCTACCACATTTTTCATACATGTCTACCAATGCATTTTATCAAACAGTTCAATGCCTTCTTGTGCGAAAATCAGCTTGATTTCCTTTTTTTCCAGATTTTAAACACGTTTTTTTGGCGAATTTGCAGTTTGAAACCAAAAAAAAATCATTGACCAAAAAGTCAACCAAAAAGTCAACGATTTTTTGAAAAAATCGGGAAAAAATCGTCCAGGCTGCAGATTTATTAAAAATCGCGATTAATCGGGTTTAATCGCAGATTTATGCTTCATTGCTCTAAACAACCATAGAAAATCTATAACTTTTCCAACTTGCAAGTGTATAATTTTGACATTCTGAATTTTGAAATTTTGATGAATACATATGGGGGAAGCTCTGAGGGTGCTAAGGGAGACAAATGGTCATCGTCCACCGTTGCTCTTAGATGCTCCTATGCTCACGCTCGGTGCTTCGTTTTGTGTTGTTTCTTGCTCTTGGTTGCCTTTGTCTTCCTCAATTTTCTAGATATGGTGGTGTTAATCCCTTTTTTTCTATGTTTTTGTGTTGTAGTTTGTTTGTGGTTATGGTTTTAAATTTTAATATTTCTCCCACCATAATTCTATTACGTTGTAATCCTTGGTTTGTTTGGAGGTTGAAATTGGGATAAACAAAAAAATGAACCTAGCGCTACAGGTTAAAGTGGCTTGGAAGGTATATACAACTAAAGCTCAATGGAGTAGAATTACCAAAAATAAAATATGTTGATTCTCTACTTGGAAAGAATCTTTCCTGCATAGAACTACCACAAGGGATTCTGAATATGGAACCTCATAATAACATCTCCAAAAGGAACCATGGCCTAGCTAGAGCAGAAGACGATTTTAGGAATGATTAAAGGAAGGCAGTTTTGATCTATTAGGTGACCCTGGAGATGTGTCTAACAATGTTGTTGGGGCACACGATTTCGGAAAGGTAAAAAATTGTAACGATAATGTACATAATCCTAGGAGTAGTAAGATAATATTTTACATTTTATATTTCCTAGTTGCGCTAGAAGCTGAACAGTCATGTAGAAGATGAACTAAATAGTCATTCTCATATTGATAAATATGTACATTTTGATTCAGATGATAAAAAAAAGCTTTCATTGAATATTCTTCTGGTTGTACAAGTCTAGTTCATTTGTCAATCTTTTCTTGCATTACATTCTCAAGTCTGACATTGGTATAAGAACAATATGAAGAGCTTTGGCTAAAGGAGGAAGATGAAGAAGATAGTTATGAATGGCTTTGAAAGTAAATCATGAAGAGTTTATGTTCTGTATTGTTGCCTGCATACATGAATATGCTTTCTACACAATTGGCAACTCTGTCTACTACAAGTGAATGCCCACTTCTCATGTCCCCTTCTCAAGCATAAATTCGCAGGTGACACCTAACCTAATTTCTATAAATTTTTCCGAAGGCTAATTGAATGCTAAAAAGGGAAAATTAATTAAATAATTAAATATTTAAGTTATCAAAAAGTTAAAAAAAAAATTTAAAAAAACTTATATTTAATTATTCAAAAGGTGTTTTTTTAAGTGAATATTTTAAGTTTCACTGGACCCATGGTACAAAAAGGTGATTAAAAGGACACTTAATTATATTTTTTCTAACTTCGAAGAATATTTACCAAAAATAAATAAATATTATTCTATTTCTTCAAAATAAAGTTATAAATAAGAGGATTGTTTTTTAAAAGCCTCTACATACTTTTTAAAGCAATCTCATTTTTCAAGAATGAACATGCATTCATCTTCGTCTCTTCCCAAGGACAAAAACCCTCTAGATTTTAAAGCTTCAGGGACAAAAACCCTCCTAGTTTTTAGTGCAGTTCCATATAGGGATTGACAACGAGCTTCAACAGATATTGTTATCAGTGTTATCAGTTTGGGTGTGAGGTTTTTAGTGTTTGTTTCCAATTTATTTAAGTAGTTTCAAAGTTACTTTGCAGTATGGTGATATATTTTATTTTGGGTTTCAGAGGCAGATTTTTTATGAATAAAATAATGTTTAGTTATACTTTGTAAGTTTGTTGGATCATACCAGCTATTATTTTTAACTTTGCTAGTGAATGTA
This sequence comes from Sequoia sempervirens, assembly GCA_007258455.2. NCBI lineage: Eukaryota > Viridiplantae > Streptophyta > Pinopsida > Cupressales > Cupressaceae > Sequoia > Sequoia sempervirens. Next base: position 240,406 of record VDFB02262751.1, read on the forward strand.
GTCATTTATATATTTAAGGCATTTCTAATATACTTTCTCTATGCTATATTCTTTCTTATAAGGAGATCGCAATGCTTTATGGGTACTATATTATAATACAGATAATGCCTAATTAGTGGCCACAAGGTTTGAACTAGCAGTGTTACTTAATATTATTTGCTGCAGATTAGGAAACAGCCCTGGCACTCAAGATTCCAACGTCAAAACCTGCCAGAATAATCTTTGTATGGTTTTACAAAAGAATCAATTTCCTTTGGCTACCATAACTTTCCTTCCTTGTGGATCCCGCAGCCTCCAAGGAAATCACTGCTAATTTGTCTCTTTGTTGGCTGCTGTGTATCCTCAGGACTATAGTGATTGAAAAGTATTAATGCTGAAGCTTGGGATTTGTGGATCTCTGAAGTTTTACGCTGAAGTTTTTGTAATGATTTGTTCTATGTGAAGGAAGCGTATCATTGTGTAAGGAATATTCATCCAAAATTTGGTCATACAAATTAAGATCACTGTTATATGAGAGCAGGGTGTTGATTGCCAATATTCCAATCGCCAACTTGAACTTTTCTAAGCACAACCGTGCATTGGCTGGTGATTCCATAATTTGGAGCATACAGTCTGCTACAGCAGACCTCACAGCCTTATTTCTATTCATAAGTAACTCCTGAGTGATTTTTTTGAAGACCATGAAAGTCATAAAGGGCCATACTTCTTCAGTTTATCAGGCCATACTACTCAAAGACGCGTTGCAACTATCAAGTAATGCTAGAAGGTGATTATTTTCTGCTATTTCTCAGACCTTTAGACCAGCAAATAATATCAGCAACAACTGTCATGAGTATCACATAATCTAGTAATTAATGTCCTGCACTTGTTCTCAGTTGTTTGACAAAATGCTTACTTTATGGATGACGGAAAATTTGTTTGACAGAATGCCTAAATGTAAATGATAAAGAAAATAATCGTTTTCCATATCAAACTGTAAACTGGACAGTTTACCACCAATATTTTAATATTTCGAAGATCCTGGACGATTCACCTCCGAATCCCAAATAATTATTGTAATAGATCCTGGTTGGTTTATCCACTAAATCCTTTCTTAATTTTCAGTACATTCTCCACCTTGCATGGCATGTATCAGAATCAAGTGAATTAGTCCTTCATTTTGACGTTACACAATTCCACTTGCATTCAGCGAGTTTGGCTTGATCAATTCTATGATTTGTTTTAATTGTAAATTGGACTGCTAGCCACCAATATCTTTCATGTAATTCCATTGTCCTCGTTCTAATTTCGGTATGCTCTCACCTTGCCCATATTGGGAACTTGGTGATCTAAAAAAGTTAGAATTTGAGTGACTGCAAAAAAATTATGTGGATTTGAGCTAATGCCCTGCAGGGATTATTACTTCAGGAGTCCAAGCCAGAGACTCGGCAAGACTCGGCTCACGAGTCCGTGTCGAGTTGATTCGACTAGGCTTAGGAGTTGCGAGTTTGTTGAGTCTGTTGCGAAACAAGCCGAGTTTTCCAACTATGCATAGTACAAAGATAGTATAATTTTGTAAGGATCGAGACCCAATTAATCTCACAAAATTTAAACATTTCAATATCTCAAGTATAGAATAAAAATGACACAACATAATTAAGTAAATAAATCACATAACATAACCTAATGTAATTAGTGCATAATCTAGGAACATGCACATAATATCTAATATACAACATTCAATTCAAGCTCTCAAGCCATGTAATGATCTAAATATAAAAAATGGAAGAAATATTACAAACAATGATACAACAACAGTATCAGGACATAAATAGCATAGTCTCCAACTGCCACCAACCCTCACAATCATCTGCAAGTCAAGAGACGAGAACATGGCTCAGGTGCTTTTCTACCCAACCACGAAGCTTACGCTTCATCGGAGAGTTCATCCTTACATTTGGTATCAAAGCCATGTGTTCATTGAAATAGATGAAATTTACCTAGCAAAAATATTTATATGTTCTCTGCCATATCCTATTTGTGGGACATTGCATGTTCATGTTAAAAATGCATGTATATACATCAGGCTTGCACCAGAATTCCTTCCTGCTTTTTGTTTCGAGGTTGCTAGGTACTCCATGCAGGGTCAGTGGTTCTTCATGTTAGGAAGAACTCTTCGGGGAAGCGTAAGCTTTGTGGTCGGGCGGAAAAGCGCCTAAGCCATGTCCTCGTCTCTTGACTTGTGAATGACTGTGAGGGTCAGTGGACGTCGAAGACTATGCTATTTATGTCCTCACACTGTTGTTGTATCATTGTTTGTAATATTTCTTCCATTTTTTTATATTTAGATCATTTTGTGGCTTGAGAGCCTAAACTGAATGTTGTATATCAAATATTATGTGCATGTACCTAGATTATGCACTACTTACATGAGGTTATGTTATGTGATTTATTTACTTAATTATGTTGTGCCATTTTTATTCCATACTTGAGATATTGAAATGTTTAAATTTTGTGAGATTAATTGGGTCTTGATCCTTACAAAATTATACTACCATTGTACTATGCATAGTTGGAAAACTCGGCAGGTTTCACCACAGACTCGACAAACTCGCAACTCCTAAGCCTAGTCGAATCAACTCGACACGGACTCGTGAGCCGAGTCTTGCCGAGTCTCTGGCTTGGACTCCTGAGTTCAACCAAGAGATTCACACGAGTCCTAGGCTCAAACTCCCGAGCCCCGTGCCTAGACTCTTGTTGCAACTGGATGTTGCTTTCTCAGCTTTAAAACATGATTTTTTTCTTTTTTTTTCTTTTTTTTCATTTTTCTGCTCTTGTTTGTCCAAAACAGGTTTGCAAGTCGAAATAGGGTTAGAATATTTGAATTATGACAAATTGATAATCAAATTAGGCTCTTTTGTTCTCTAAGTGCATTAATTTCTTCTTCTTTTTTCTAAAACTACGGTTTTTTTTTTTGCCGAGTCCTATTTTGGGTTGTCGAGTCCGAGTTTTCAAACTTTGGTCATAAAAGTCAAGGTTTTGATTTAGACCACACTCACAGTATCCCGCAAAGCATTATCTTTGGCAACCATGGGATTTTAAAACTATCAATTGGTCAGCATCTTCACTAGCCTCCTCCAAATCTGCAGTGGTCCCTTCACATTCTTCCAATTATGTCAATAAGTCACCATTTGTCACAAGTTCCCACCTTCATTGGACTCCTCAACTTAATTGATAGCAAGGTTTTTGGGGGTAATTTTTTTACTATATTCATATAATAGGGTGCTTTAAATTTGAAGTCATTTTTATGAAGTTATCAGGCAATTTTCTTAGTTAAGTTGAAATAATCTAGGATATTTCTTAAATTTGTCATTTAACCCATTCTAGAGTATTGTGGTAAAGGGAATTTTCAGGCTTGTCAAATACTTAAAAACAATAAGTTATATTTGGTGAAATCAAAAGCTCTAGAGTCAAAATGTTTTATTGCAAAACTTACAACAACCGCAGCATTCAGTATTTGTGATACCTCTAGTTCATGTTTACAAGTCATGTCATCACGACTAAACTACTATTCCCAACAACTAATATGGATGAAACAACAGTGTTTGTGGCTTCCTACCTAAAATTGTTGGGGAAAAATAAGGTCGTTATCATTTTTTATTTTCATTCCCTCCATTACCCATTTGTTGATATCGTAAGAAGTAAATTCTAACTAAAAGAAATTTTAATTTCTTTTTAAGTGTCACTAATAGGGTGAATCCTTTTCATGTGCTGCCTATGTTGCACATACCTCTCTACTCTAACATGCTTTAACATCACTTTCATGTACCGACAAGTATATAGAAAGGATGAGCTTTCTTCCACATATCAATGGGTGTATTAGAAAGGCAAGCATATCGAGAGGTTTGGAATATCAGTCAGGTAGTATATAGAAAAGGCAACCTCTTGGAGTAATTAGGAACCAATCCATTGCTACATGACAACAAAGGCCACAAGGTGTTGTAAATTGTATTGTCTCCGAGTATTATCAATGGAACCCAACCTGGAAGTGTGTAATCTTTGTAATCATGTCCACACTATACACTAATGGCATGTTATCTTTGCAAATTTGTGTCAGCAACAAACAAAAAGAAAAGATAATATTAGAATATTGGCATCAATACAAGCCTTTATACATGCAGTTTTGCAACCAATACAAGATGTTGTGGCAAGAAATAAATAGCTTGCAAGATCAACTCCGAGAACAAGCACCCAATGCCACAAAAGAGAAGCGAGATATTGTCAACAGTGATGTTCCTTCTTCAAGCAATTCAACTCAAAAGAATACTAAAGACAAAAAGTACTTGAAAAGAAATGTTAAGTCTCCTCTTGTGTCACATAAAAGTGTTGCAAAGAAGAAAAATGTTCATGTTCCTTCTTCAAGCAGTGTTGAGCCCCCTCATGTTCCACAAAACAATGTTGGGTCTAAAAGGGGGTTATTAGAACCTATCATGGATGCAATACATGTAACTCCTCCCATTGTTGAATGTCCACCTGTTGTGCATGTCTGGGAGACAATAAAACCCAACAAACATTGTATTGGTCTAAGGTATACAGGTGTTGTAAATTTTCACATACCAAAATATTCCAAACCTATCAAATTTGTATCTAGATGTATATAAAACAATAGTCGAGTCTTCAACTATTAGTCAACCTTGTCAAATTGATAACTTATCATGTCAATCAAAATCAACTTGTCCTAAAAACCATCAAGTCCAAACATGTCTTTGTGAACATCAAGGACGTACCTCTAGTGATTATATTGATTTACATCCTTGTCTATCATGTGATAAACACACATATTCAATAAAACAATGTTGTCATGGCTCTACTTAAAAAATCAATAAGACATGCATTTTGGATGGACAAATCGTTCTAGATAGCAAACTGAGACTCGCCTTTTGTCAAAATCCAATAGGAGAGTCCAATCCACCATTTCAAATGATGTCTCGTCTACTCTTAATGTGGATACTATTGTCAATTCAGTTGATAATATACTCAAGCCTACTAAGCTTATCTACTCCTAATGCGTATGTTGTTGTCAATCCAATTGATGATAAGCCAAGCATTACAGATGTTATACTTGTACTATTGAGCGACAACATACTATGAAAATTGTAGAGTTACACTCAATTCCTACAAAGGTTAATTATGCTCTTAGCCTCTTTAGTTTTGATACGACCAATGATTTTTTTACCTGTGATTTCCCATTGGGATATATATAATGAGCATATTGAGACCGCCAAATATGCAACTCAATACATATTATTTGAGGCCATGAATATTGCCTCTTATTGATCATAATTTTGCACTTGAGTTATAAGTTAAAAACTCAAAAGGGCAACTTACAAACTCTTCACATTAAGTTGAAAACCCAAATGGGTGGCTTAGTGGAGACTTATGATAAAACCCGAGAGGGCATCATTGAGTTGTGCATCTCTATACAATTTCATGCTCTCTTACTAAGGGGGGCCTTTGCAATAGTTCTATAAAATAAAGTTTGCAAAAGAATCCTCGAACCATACCAATGACAATGCCTAACTATCCTCCAAATGAACCATTTAATAGTAGGAAACTGTATCTGACTGAGTCACCATAAAATCTAGAAATGAGTCCCAAACTGGGCGCTAGCAGCCAAGGGCAATTTGGCTCTATAAATTCAGTGCATGCTCCAAAAATTCACTCCAATATATGCTTGGAAATGCCTTGGACAGTAGTAACAAATGAATCAACACCCACAAAATTATCTCTAATCATTGGTGAGTTTAGTGCAAATCATTAGGGGCGGCGGGCCTAGCTCGATTGGCTAAAGCATCCTGTTGCAGGCAAGAGGTCACGAGGTCTAGTCTCCCCACCGTCCCCGTGTTACTGGAGGGCATGTCGCGCTAGCGCCACCGGTCACGTGAAAAAAAGTTTACAAAGCGAACTGCAGTTTATAGGGGGATGAATACCCGACCGATTCCTGCAGTCTAAAAAAAAGTGCAAATCATTATATTCAGTCCCAGTCGCCTAAGTGCCCAGAAATAGGTGAAATCACCCCAAAACTCCTAGAAATCCACACCAAAATGAGAGTATGCAATCACAAACCAAAATCCCAACTGAAACTCATCAAAAATGCTGAAATATCTTCATCCTCAATGACTATAATCTGCAACTTGAAGCTCCAACTGCAATATAAGACCCCAATTTTTTTTCTGATTTCTCACTTGCTGATTGTGTTTGGTTTGAGAGGTTTTCTGTATTGTGTCATATACCATTCATGTTTGTTGACATTGCAAGTAGAATATATAGCAAGAACTTAAAATAGAAGAGAAACGCACAAGCTAGGATCTTTTTAAAGCTTTCAATAAACTGATTTCAATAAGCAGAAATATTACAGTCCTTGGGATACAAATAACATTCTCAGAATTAAGCTTTCAGACCTGGGAAAAGGAGCACCAAACAGCAGATATAAAGCTTCATCAAGGCAAGACTTCCACCAGTGAGACGGGCTTCCAAACCCCAATGAACTCGCCTTAGAATCCACACCAACAGCAGCAGTAAACACCTTAAAACTCCACTCAGAAATGGCGACCAGAGATATTGACAACACCCAGAAAAGGGATGCTAGTTGCACAGGGTCGAATTGGCTCTAAAATTCCATCCCAGCTCCAAAAAAAAACAAATAAATAATTAATGATGGCGCCAAGGGGAGAGCATTCCATAGGACCAATACCCATTTGAAAATCTCAAACCATTTTGAAGATATGATCAAATAATAAGATTCAGGTCCAAGATGGAAGTGCCCAAAAATTGATAAAAAACACACCAAAACACCAAAAAATCCACGCCAAACTGTAAGGATGCAAACTCCAGCCAAAATGTGATTTCTGAATGAAACCACCCTTATACCAGCTAGGGCAGGTCTTGCATTGTCAAACCCAATCCAAGATCTCAAGGGTTTTCGTCCTCAACTCCGATTATCAAACCTCCTGGCGAAAAACCAACAACATCTCCTTAAGCAGCCAAATCATCCATGTCCAAATGAGGCTTCGAAATGAACTTTTAAAAGCTCAATGACAAATTAGGGTGACCTCAAGTCTTAAACCCTAAACCCCCTTCAAAATCCATGCCTCATGTAAAGAGTTTTATGATTTAATTTTAATTTTTTGGCTCAACTATAGCTTGGGCACCCAACTCTTAATCAACATTCTAAAATGATTTAGTTGCTTTAAAACAACTTCAAGTCATTACCTTAGACCTCCTTGGTACCTTTTTGTCCCCTTTTTCCCTCAAATTAAAAAATAAAGTCACTTTATATTTAATTCAATTTCAAAGGGAAAACAAATATTAAAGCGTTTCAACCTTAGCAACTGATGTCAAAACTGAGAATATGCTGCTGAGATAGCCCTGACCAAATCCAGCTTACCCAAAATAGACTTACTATTTTTAGAAAGTGCTAAAAATAGTAAGTAGTACCCATGAGTCAAGCTGGAGAGATGTTGATATGCTCACAAGGGCTCCCTGAAGACTGAAGCTCAATACTAAACCCCTGCTAAAAATAGAAAGTACTCTGAAATACTAAAAACCCAACACCAAGAACTGGAACTGTGTTTCCTTACCAGAACCTTTTAGCCTACAGGAACTCTAGAATAGGCTAAAGGTCATGTGCACTGCTCAGAGGCTAGGAGGGGACATTACAGCAACTTACAAACTCTTCACATTAATGCTATTAGATTTCCACAATTCATATTATCAAAATTTTTTGCTTCTGAATTAGATTGTGTGCCAATTCAAAAATTGGCACACAATCAAATCCAGAAGCAAAAAATTTCTTCACATTAAGTTGAAAACCCAAATGGGCGGCTTAGTGGAGACTTATGATAAAACCCAAGAGGGCATCATTGAGTTGTGCACCTCTATACAATTTAATGCTCTCTTACTAAGGGGTCCTTTGCAGTAGTTCTCTAATCTCATCTTACAAGGGGAAAAATCAAAATTTAGATTTCGAGTTCTTAGAGCATGATACTTGGAGAAACATCAAGATTTCAAGTTTTTGGAGTATGGTACTTGGAGACTTCTCAAATTATCCATTGCAGCATATTGTTGCAACATCTTAGTAGCTAATGTTCAGCTCAGCATCTCGACACCGAAATTGCACACTTTATTTTAGTTTTTTATTACTATTCATGGGGCGAGATGATCATATACCTTCATTTTTTGGCACCATTTTTCCTACCACAAGAGCATTTTTTTATGTGTCAACATTGTGGATGACAAGTGGTACACATTTTCAACTTGACAAAAAGCCAAGTTATTCAATGCATGCTTGAACACACTTTTGGATTAGTCATGGGAAAAATCAGTCTAGGTTATCCAGTCTTCAAGTGACAGGATGTAGATGGCACACTTTTGGACAATTCATGGGCACCATCAGCCTTGGTCATTCGGTTTTCACTCTGAGGAGTGACAAAGGTAGAAGTTAACAATCTTTTTTTGCAAATTCCATCACTGAAAAGAAAACGGTGTTGAAAAATTTCACAACAAAGTGCAGTACTCAAAATGGGATATAGCATCATGGAAAGTTGACTAGATTGGAGAAAACAAACTTAGGACGAAATACCAAGTCCATATCTTGGTTCTTGAAAAACTACAAAAGAGACTGAGCTATTACTCAAGGAAAATCTTTTGCAAAACACTAGGTTCGTACCAAGGAAAAGAGGCGCCATAGACAAGTTGACCAACGTGCAACACAAACAATGGTTCTACCACTACTCCTATAGAAGAATGGGGGAATGTAACAATAATGTACACAATCCTAGGAGTAGTAGTATAATATTTTATATTATAAATTTCTTAGCTGCACTTTAAGCTGAACAGTCATCTAGAAGATGAACTGAATAGTCATTTTCATATTGATAAATATGTTCATTTTGATTGAGATGATAAGAAGAAGCTTTCATTGAATATGATTTTGGTTGTGCAAGTGCTGAACAGTGATCTAGAAGATGAACTAAATAGTCATTTTCATATTGATAATTATGTACATTTTGATTGAGATGATAAGAAGAAGCTTTCATTGAATATTCTTCTGGTTGTGCAAGTCCCATTCATTTGTCAATCTTTTCTTGCATTACATTCTTGGGCCTGACAAGAATCACAGCCAAAAATTAAGAAATGATGATCAAAAATAATAGATAAGGTGATTGCAACAACGTTATCAATGGTGTTGTCAAAAATCAGTACCAGCCCTGAAAAATCAAAAACTGATTCAGGAATGCAAAGCGATGATCTTGAAATATCTCTCTCAAGTTATGTCCACATCAGAAGGGCAGTAAAGCATGTGGCAGATTTTTTTTCCAACCTTAGAGTTGAAGTGCTGAGACCAAAGGGGTTCAACTGAAGTTTAATGATAATTAGCAAAATTGGATATTTGATTGTGTGATATAACAATTGTCTGATCTCCTTTTTGCTCAAATTTCTGGCTGGAGGAATTGGACTATTAGAATTTGCATCTCCCATGTTTGAATCATTTGAATCATTGATCTTTCCGGCAATATCTACGAGACCAGAGGTCCCTTCTCTATCTTTAATTTATCAAAAGAAAATTAAGTATTTTCTTTCATCAATCTTTTCTAAAGGTTATAAACTCAGACACTGGAATAGAAAATCAAAAAAAAAAAAAAAAATCTAACTAGACCTAAAATGTACTGTCATAAACTTTTCCAGAAACCTTTAAAGGCAAAGCAAATATTTTCACACTTATGTCCGAAGGTCTTAGATTTTAATTTTAAATAGCATAACCTATAGATGGATCAGGTGCTCAGTAGGAAGCATCATCATTATCAACAAATTTCAATTTGCAAATTATTTAAACAAATATTTTGGAAGCTCAATATCATTGCAAGGAAACCTAGACTATATCAAAAAAGGCAATCAAAAGATAAAGTTTATAAATGCTGCTTTCTATTAAAAGTAATTTTTTTTCTCAAAAATGCAATAGAATCCAAGTTGTAGGATATAATATTAACATACAAATTTAAAAAATAAAGTGTGTAACTTCCACATGATAGACTTTTTGAAGCCATTCATAATATTCATAATATCAAATAAAATGGAATGCAGATAGAACACACAACATTTGCATTAATACTTGAACAAAATGTTTCTTACATATTCTGAGAATTCAATTATCAATTTCAAATGCCCATTAGTAAAACCAAATTCATGAATAAAGTACGGATGTTAACAGTTCCGATTTAACCATACAAAAAGCCATCTAGAATAATGTTCACTTACAATTTAGGCACAAGAAGAATAATGCTGCCTCCAGAGCCGCCTCCACCTCCAAGTCCACCATCTCCACCATCAGCACTAATAGATCCATTAACATCCAAAATACTCCTTACAACAATATTGACTCGCCCACCACCCCCACCACCAAGTTCCTTTTCTCTGGTTGTTGTCCCACCCTTGCTTCCATAACTCCATGGATTAGTAAGAGAAGACCAAGCATAAACATCTCCACCCCAGGTATCTTCCTGATCCGTTCCCTCACCCTTAACACAACAAGCACCTCTGCCTCCATGACCTCCACCTGCACCATCAACACCAAGGGGTGTTCCACTTGTCTGTGGAGGTGGCGACCCACCCAACGCAGTTGTATTAAGTGATGAATTTTTCTGCAAACTCAGATTTTTGGTATCCAAAATCAATGTCCCCGCTACAAGAGAAGAATATTCACCCAATATTAAGTCCCCTGAGATATTGATACTTATCTGGCAACCTGCAAAATGACAGCTGACAGAAACATGTGGTAGAATCTCTAAATTTCCTTCCCCAATAATCAGAACATCATTATGAAACTGCAAACTCGTATTCAACTGACAAGTGGTATTCAATGAGCCAATTCCTTTTAAATCTTCTTCACATGAAAATAACTGCTCTATGTACTGAAAACTACAGGATGAATTTTTAATGTGACAACTGTTTTGCTTCTCACTTTCACCAACAATTCCAGAAAAGCCATTTGAGATGCCAGATTCCTCCAATACAACCTGCTCAAGATGGAAGGACTTCTCAACAGTGCTGCCAAAAGCAACGCAAAATAAAGAGATGATAACCAGCCACAGATAAAATTTCCCATGGAAACTGGCCATACTGCAGCTCTGAACACGTCACAAACCATGAGTATAATGACAGGGGGAGCATACACAGCTTATTGTGATTTAAAAGCATTGACAGATGTAATTTACAAATTCAATAAACATTGGCCAGATATTATCATTTTGAGGTAACAGCACAGGGCTTTAATCCTGACTAATGCAGAGCTCAATGTACTTCTAATATACAATTTCTTTCTTTCTTTCTTTGTTCAAATATTTCTGACGTTCACTTTCCTTCTATGCATCCATATTTCATTGCAGTCATCTCTGTAGGACCTAGCTCAAGATAACTTGTGTGTGCTCAATCATCAAACGATTTCATCACCCTGAACAAATTCTGAGCCCACCATTCACCTGGATCATTGTTAAATTTCTGCCAATATTACAGTTTAAGACATCATGCAGATGAAGACCTGAGTTTGACCAAGAGTCGCTGCTTGTTAGTTAATTTCTGCAGTTATCAAAAACATAAAATAAATTTTAATTAAAAATATAATGCTATGATCGCCACAATGAAACAGAAACAAACATTAAAATGTTAATTGGAGAAACAAACAAACACATCAATCCTTGCAGTTACCAAAAAAATCATGCCATCTTCGAAGGCCTGCTTTTTACTCATAAGTTTGTCCATTTTTCAAAGCATGATATTTCAAAACAATAAATGAAACACTACAACTATAACAAACACTTTAAATAGTCAATTATGGCATCCACAAAACCAGATACAGCACCAAACTGTTCAAATACAAATCTCAAATATTAAAGCCCTTCGCAAGATTAAAAAGAGGGTGCCAACTGGAAGCGCTTTTATACCTTTTACACAACTTCAAAAATATTACTCATTCAAGCCTTGAAGAAATCAGAGAGAAGCAATAAAAAAGGGAGTATATTTATTTTTCCCATCATTGTTACATTAAACCTCATAAAACAGAAGATAAGTGCAATTGCAATTTACTACTACCATAAGTTCAGTTTAAAAAGGTTTTCCATTATGAGGAACTGAAATGTAATTGCTCGGCAGAGTAACTTCTTGCCTATAGTAAAATTCACTATACAATACAAGGCTAAAGTACAACATAAAACAATACTTTCATACTACTATAAAGGAAATGGAAATTATATTTTCACAAAATTGACTTTGAAAAATATGCTTGATTTATGCTTGACCTCAATTCCAAATGAACAAGAAACATTGAAATTGAGTACAAACCATCATGAAATATTGAAATTGAGTAGAGACCGTACCATGTGAATTAACTACAGCTGCTTTGCAAGATGCTCAAATAAATTTCTTGAAATGAAATGAAGAAGTGTGAATATTATAATATATCTCAATTTCATAGGTTTCCTTCAGGCAGGTCCATCTATTTCACTGTAGCTGGTGTCAACTTTAATCCAGAAAATGAAACAAAAATCTGAAGGTAATCGCATTATAAAGATATCAGAGCATAAAGTGTGGCATTGCGAGTAATTATTTCAGAAGTAGTGACGGACTAAATAGCCTTATCATGATTTTTCCAGAAATCTATTATTCAGCAATGCATACAGTTGAACACAGAAACTTATCTTACAACTTTACGAACCTTATACAACCTTTACACTATAATTTCCAAACCTTTATCACCAAATTTCCCGAAATCTGTTATTCAATGATCATAAACTGATGAAGCGTTAAATCTTCTAATAATATATATAATAAAACAAAACGTATTTAAATATAATTATACAATTTAAATTCAAGCGCGTAACATAAGCCAACTCGTCTATCATTTCACATCCTTTCTATATTTTCCGGAATTAGGTCAGCATCGATTACGAATCTTTAAAGCTTACACTCCTATTTTACAAATCTTCTTTCTCTATTATCAAAACAAACTAAATTAATTTTCAGAGCTTGCCAGACCACTAAAACGCTGAATTAAGTTCTTAAAATAGCAAAATTAAAGGAAAATCCGAAAGAAAAAAAATGTTCAAAGAAAAAATCACAGAAAAACAGGAGCAGTGCGATTTGTACCCGAAACCTGCCGCTGCAACGACGCTGATAACATTTGTCTACGCTTGGAAAATGAAAGCAACCAAATGCACGCATATATTTAGTGACACCTTTTCAATGGCAGCCAAATTAAGCATGAACATATTTTAGCGAAAGAAACGGTGAAGATTAAAAAAGCGCTTCTTCTCCTGCTTCTTTAATTCGCAATTACCGCCATTGTCGTTTAGCTTTTCTTTATAATAAAACGCCCTAGGGTTTGTCTTCCCTTCCTTCTCTAGATCTCTCCTCCCCCGCAACTTTCTCTCTCTACTGCAACTACAACTTCTTTCCTTCTTTCTCTGCAGAATCTCAGATCCTCTTTTCTGCCTGACTTAACAATTACTAATTTACTTTACACAATTACATTCTATAATTTTTATTATTTTTAAACCCCAGGCTACTTAAACAAAAGCCGTTGTAACCTGACTCTGATTAAACCACGTCGCCACTCAACCCCTATATTCTTCCTGACCACGGTTAAACCACCTGGCTCCTCGGTTCCTATTCTAACTGACGCCAGTTAATCCCCCGTGCCCTCGCTCTAACTGATACCGGGTTACCCTGTGAGCCGCTCCCACCGATAAGCCACGAGACCACCCAACCCATAATCTCAGTTAAGCCACGCGGCGGGCCCACTCAACTCTCAGCTAAGCCACGTGTCGGCTCAACCCCGATTGAAACTGACCGTGCTTTAGCCTCGTCGCCTACTAATCCGTTTCGGAAAATGTGGGGTTGCCACGCCTTCATTTCGAACATAAACTCGTCGCCGAAAGATTTTGGGGGAGTGTTGACACGTGGAGCTTGCGAGGATGGTTTTTCCAAATTATAATATTTATTATTTTGGGTTCGTGATTGGTAAGTTTGAAAAAGAGCGGAAGTGGAATTGCGTGCAATCGTTTTTGACATATTAGGCTAATTCAAAGATAAAAGGTCTGATAAAGAAAGATCTACCAAAAAAATTAATAAAAAAAGGAAATGATCTTAAGCGCAGCTACCCTTTTCCTGTAAAAGGAGGTAGCTTTGAGCATGTGTTTTCCAACAAACAGAAATTAAAGGTCAATGAATATAAGTATCTTGGCCTTGATTTCCACAACAAACTCAGCTGGGAAACGTGTAGAGCAAAGAGGATACAAGGGGGATGGAAAGCTTTACACTCATTGCAAAATAGATGCAGAAGGGCCGAGTTATGGGATTGGAAGACAAAGAAAACTCTTTTTGGGCTTTTAGTTGTTCCAGTGGTGCTATATGGTTGTGAAGTTTGGGGTAGCAACACCTCAGCAAAAAAGTGGAGACAGATAGAGAGATTACAAAAACATTTAATCACACAGAGTCTCAGGATTAAATCTACTGTCCCTTACGAGATTGTTCTAGCTGAGGCCGGGGCTTTCCCTGTTGAAGCGTCTGCTATGTCTCGGTTGCTAAGCTATCTAAGAAGACTAGATAACATGGAGACTCATCGCTGGCCAAAAATGGCAGCAAATGAAAAATTAGATAGAAGAAAGAGCACGTGGATGAAACAGAATATCAAATGGATGAGCAAGTGGGGTATTAGCATAAGTGAGTGTCCAAATGCCAATAGGGAAATAAAAAGGTATGTGCAAGGAAAGTTCAAAGAAAGCATGTGGAAAGGGCCACTTGGGAGGAAGAAAGAATACTATGTCAAACATTTTAACCCTACGCATGACCACACACAAAAGACCTACATCGGAATGGAAATAAAATGGAAAGCGAAAATGTTGATAGCTCAGATTAGAACAAGTTCGCACCAGCTTAGATGTGAGACCGGAAGGTGGATGATACCTAAAGAGGAGTGGGCAGACAGAAGGTGTAGATATTGCACTCAAGGAGTGGTTGAGACAGAATGGCACTACATCAGGGAATGTTCAGCTTACAAGGACATTCGGATCAATTATACTGAGACATTAAAAGGGAACAATTTGGGTGATCTGTTTGAAGAAGAGAAGATAATAGGGTTTGCAGATTTTCTGATCAAGATACACAGCAGAAGATCCAAGATGCAGAAAGAAAAAGAAACTTAGGTTTTTTGCATTTTCTGGGGTTCACGTCTCTTCGCTTGCTATCTTTGGGTCCCATAGGCTGCTTGGCCTCGTGGACGTGATTAAAAACATTCATTCATTCATTCAATGGAATGATAGATGAGACAATAACTGAACTATTAAAGTGGATTTGTGGGTTGTTTTAGCCTTAGCTTCTTCTCCTCTCCTAATGTGTGGAATAAGGATGCATTCTCCCACTTTACTTTGTCGGTGTGATCCTATTCGGAATCCATGTTTTTAGTGGTATGTTACAAGTGCTCCTAAAAGTTTAATCACCACGGAATTAATTGTCACGTCCTATTTTCAAATCAACGTTCAATACGCAACTCACTCCTTCTAATTAAGTGGATATAAATTTTGGAATTATATTATCAAGTTAAAAGGTTCTCTTTAAACATGTGAAAGAGTAGAGTCAACATATATTCTTTTATTCTTTTCTATTTTCATTTTTAAAATAATTGGGTGGAAAGAACATTATCTATGAAATTTTTAAAAAATTATGTAATTTAGTTTTAATTTAATAAGGTTTTATTTGTGTCAATTTAATGTCATGTTGTCATTCTAAGTCATTTTTGGTCTTGTTGTACTTGATGACAATGTGATGTACAATCATTTCCGTGATGCGCTAGCATCAACTAACATTTTGTTGTACAATAATTATTTCATCTTAATCTTGTCACCTCACTTCAATTGAGTACACATGATAACTATCCTTGAACAAAACCCCATAGTAAATTTGGTTTACATACCTCTCCATCTTCCATTTTGTCTCCATTTTTTTGCTACTCACTCACTCACTCGATTTTTCAAGCATCCAAGATCTTTACAATCTTCTTACAAGTTTTGAAGCATACTTCCAACACTCTAAAGGTTTCTTAAGAAAATTGCATTCAAAATTAGTTCTATTAGCACTATCCTACTCTTGAGGACATTGTGCTTGTGATAATTGTAAGTTTCATCTCCATCTTGGCATATAAGGTGATTGTGTTCAAAACTTTTGTATGTGTAGATTTTCTTCATTTCATTTGTGAACTCTTATTGTGTTGTTGGCACCAGTAGGGTTCTTCACTTCCATCTATCATTTTCATATGCACTAGTTTACAAATCCTCATAGACCTAAGATTGGTATCCATTGAATTACTTTGTTGTTCTTAGTCATAGACACACGTGCACTAAGTGCATACACTTTTTGTTTCCTTCTTCAGCATTGGTTGCCTGTAGGGGGGAGAGGCTAAATAGGGGCTCAACCTTCCATGCCAAGCTTCTGAGTAGTCCCAACTCTTTATTTTGTCCAAAGTGATAGGTCTTCAGGTTATTCAAATGCACTAAAGTTTGCTTGTCTTTTTTGCTTTCCTCGTTTATTTCAACATTTTATTTAATTTGGCTATTTTAGATTACTTTTTTTTTATCATTTATGTGGATTATGACATTTCCTCTAGTTATTGTTGTTGTTGGTGCTCATGTCTTTTATTGTGTACAGAAATTAAAATTGAGAGACAAGCTTTAATTTTATAACTTTCCAATATAATAACATGTAAACAAGACATCAATGCATATGTAGAATGACAAAGCATCGTGTTAGTGTCCAAAAGAGTGAATTGATTAGCTTGTTTGTAGGTACATCTTGAATTTCCTTTCAATTTCATGAGTTTGATCTTTCATGTTCATTGATCAATTTTTAATAATTAACATTTTTACAACCCAACTCATTATCTTTTCCTATAACATAATTTAAGAAGGAAACAGAATTTACTCTAAAGAATTTTATTTGATATATTATTATTCCAATAGTATATTGAATCTAAAATTATTTCATTTTGTTTAATCTTGAGTAGATAGTGTAGTGTGGAGTAGTTGTAAAACCTTAACATGTCTACATTAACAAAATAACTTTTCCTCGTTCCAATATTTTGGTGAACCCGATTTCTTAAGTTGATTATTTACTAAGCTTTCTCACATTCTACAAATTTTATCTTGTGTGTTGTCATACTCATAATACTTTTATTTTATGATTTTTACCACACAATCTCTTTATTATAATCATGTTGTTTGTAGAAGTTATTGTACAACTATCTAAAGATGTCTTCTTTGCAACTATAATATCAAAAATTATGTACCCTAATATTACCATGTTATGTTTTGGACTCACTTTACTATTTGTAACCCCTAGCATGGTTTTAGGTTCATTGTATCCCATACTTGGCATTTTACTTGCTCATATTGCCAACATTATGTTGTGTTTTTGTATGTTCAATCATGTTTCTTGTATTGTCGTGTATTCTTATGTGTTCATTTTATATTTTGTTGTGAGCCTATGAACTTTTTGATTGTGTTATACTTAGATGATAGCATGACAATAAACATCCATGTGATGTGTTAATGTTATTTTATTATATATTTGTATAATTCTTATTTTTTGATTTGTTAAATCCCTTCAACTTCCAAAAAATCTTATAATTTTCATCCCAGTTTTGGAAGTTGAATAGCCACCTTTGTATATTTGATTTTCTAGCAAGATTCCCTCTAATTCTTCCAAGATGAAATTCTCATTCCTCATGTAATCTTGAGCTCTTCAAAATGACACTACTCGTGAGAATTCTAAAACTAAAGAAAGAACAAAGAGATGGACTTTGGTGAAAATTCCCATCATGATTCCCATGCAAAGGCTTCTAAATATACCAACCATATTTTTGATAGCCTCCTTGGCTCATCTAAATGATGTCAATCATCTTGATGTCAATCATCTTGATGTCCAATCATCTAAACATTTGATCAATAAAGAACTAAAGGCTATAAAGGATACCCTTAAAAGTCTTACATCAGCTTCACATTCTACTAAAGGATATACTCTTGAAGAACTGTGTCCCTATCCTTTTGAGAGTCCAACTACACAAACACATTTTCCTTCACACTTTGAAATACCTCAATTTGAAAAATATTAAGGAAGAGGCAATTTAAAGAACTGTATCCAAGAATTTTACATCACTTGCTATAAGGTGTCCTACAATAATTATTATCTATGTCATCTCTTCCCTTGTAACCTAGGGGAAAAATCTTTGGATTGCTTTACTCATCTACCTAAAGGTACAAAAAAAAATGTTGAACTCGTAAAGCACTTTTCATCTCATGTTGAGCATGAATTAACAATGCTTGACCTTTGTAATACAAAAATATATATAGTGAGAGATTTTTCTACTTTCCTTCAATGATGGTGAAGCCTTGCTAGTAGGTTTATATGGCTTATACTTGAGAACTAACTCATACATGTATATTTTTTTATAAATCTTAATATTGAAATGACCTTTCATTTACACGTACATTATGTATCCATCTTTGATTAGATCATTAAAAAAGTTGTTCAAATTGAAGTCATTAATTGATAAAATACTGGTAAACTTTTTAATCAAGAATCAAGATAATAATAATAATAATTGAAATGAGAAGCCCAAATTCTTTATAAAAAATAAAGATGTAGTCTATGACAACACCACTAAAAAAACATGTACAAACAATTCAAAACACAACTAACTTCTATTTCCCACAAGGCCACCTAAAAAGGATAATAATAAACTTTAATACACAAACTTATGTGAACCCTTGAAGAATGTAGTCAAGAAACTCTTGCAAGTGAACATGATCAATTTCTTACTTCCTATGTTTTATGATGAGGAAAAACCAACACTTGCATGGTATAATGTAATATCCCTGGAAAATAAAATGTTAATTCAAATATGAAAATCTCCTTTTTAATCAAACTCAAATTAGAGTAAATCAAGTATATTGAAATGAACACCAAATTACACCAAATTGAAATTGAATATTAAGCAACTAAAATGGAATGATGTATTTTAGATATTATCATGGAATTACATAAATATCTCTATTATATACATCATAAAATAGCAATGAACAGCTACAACAAAATACATTATCAATTCTCCAAACTAGAAGCCAAAACTCACACCGAAATGAGAGTAAACTCCACACAAAATTACCCCAAACTTCATAAAAAGTTATTGATAGAAAATTACATGTATGAATACTGAAATGACATCAAAATATGCTACTCACAATAGTAATACAATATGAAACTCAAAAATTTGCACTACATACTCCAAACTACACCAAACTCCTACAATCAAATTGGAATAAAGAACACAAACGAAAAGCTTTCAGCACAATGGAAATCTCTTAATGAAATTACACTTGAAGACCCTCGAAACCACTATCTTTGAGCCTCAATCCCCCTATTTTATTAGCCCTGGAGAAACATCCTTTGTTGGTTTACTAGCCTTTGAAGAATCGTCACAACCTGTGAGAGAAAACAACGCATATAATGAAATGAAACTTGGGAGATAAAAGAAATAATATACAAAACCACTTCCAACACCAATTTGGGTGCCCAAAATCCAACACCCAAGGGAGGGAATCTTGAATTTGAAATATTGTAACTCCCACCAACAAGAATAGGCCACCATAAGGTTTGTAACTCCAGCTGCCAAGGGGAGAATCACCAATTTGACCATTAACTTGCTCCACTAGAAACCCACACCCAACTTGGTCCCAAAAATATAAATTATGAATATTCATAAATTTGTCACCCAATAATAATTTAATTAATTCACTTTGAAAACCCAACTTTCTCGATTCATCTGTAGGTCTTGACTTGCTCCGAGTTTTCCAAAAATAGTGAATGTTATTCTTAGAAAATGGGACATGACATATAAAGACCATGAATACTGTGAATATCACCAAATCAAAGTCCATACAACTAATAAATACATGAAACTTAAAGATTATATCTAAGATTTGATAGACAGGGGCGAATTGAAGTTAAAGTACACCATCATCTTCGTCTAATATAGACATGGGTGTTTACTAGAACCCTTGTCTAAAGCATGATCAAGGTTAAGCCTCTACTAAGTAAAATTAAAAACAAGATAATCACGCACATAATATATATGCTCCTGTAAATATTCTCACAACTATGATTTCATTATGAGCCACATTGAGTAATCCAGATTGCACATAAACACAATTATAAAAAAAAAAAACATGTTGTGAGATTATGACACAACAAGGCATGTACACCATTTTAATAGCCCCTCTACCTACTCCCATATATAGATATCATCTTATCAAATATCTCAAGAAGACTTTGATACATATTTTAATCTCAAACCTTCTCAACATATTGGATAACATCTTGAAAGAGTCAAGGGTTTTGAACAATATTGACCCCTTATAGTTCTTGGCATATATTAGACACCTTACATTTTATCATGGTATCAACTTTACTCCTCAACACATTTTATATGTTTCATGTTGAAGCCTTTGTTGCTAAGCATAAAATCAAATGGGTACTTATAGATAACAATTGTGAACTAAGTCTCCAGACCTTGTAGATTGATAAACTATTGGGATACATATAAGAGGATTTAAAGCCCCATATAATCACATTCAAAGCCTATTATAATATAGATCAAGAGATTATGGATGCCATCGGTATTATCCTCTAGGTTGGACCTGCTATTCATAACACCCTATGGTACAAATACTCCTAAAAAATTAATCACCAAGGAATTAATTATCATGTCCTATTTTAAAACCAACATTCACTACACAACTCACTCCTTGGATAATTAAGAGTATAGAGGATATGAATTTTAAATTATATTGTCAATTCAAAATGTTCTCTTTAAACATGGGAAAGAGTGAAATCAACACATATTCTCCTATTCTTTTATATTTTTATTTTTAAAATAATTAGGTGAAAGAACATTATATATAAAAAAAAAATGGAAAATTATGTAATTTAGCTTAATTCAATAAGATTTTGTTTGTATCAATGCAGTGTCATGTTGTCATTCTAACTCATTTTTGGTCTTATTGTTCTTGGATGACGATGTGATGTGCAAACATCCATGCAATGCACTAGCATCTACTAACATTTTAGTTGTACAATAATTAATTTTATTTGAGTCTTGTGACCTCGCTTCAATTAAATAGGCAAGGTAACTATCCTTCGGCGAATCCCAATAGTAAATTCGAGTTGCATGCCTCTCCATATTCCATTTTGTCTCTATATTTTTGCTACTCGCTCACTCACTCAAATTTTCAAGAATCCAAGATCTTTACAATCTTCTTACAATTTTTGAAGCATACTTCAAACTCTTTAAAGGTTTCTTAAGAAAATTGCATTCTAAATTGGTTCTCTTAGCGCCATCCTACTGTTGAAGACATTATGCTTCAATATTTACAACTTTTCATCTTCATCTTGGCATATAAGGTGATTGTGTTAAAAACACATGTCTACTCATGTTCCCTTCATTTCATTTGTGAACACATATTGTGTTGTTAGCACTAGTAGGGTTCTCCACTTCCATTTATCATTTTTATCTACACTAGTTTATCGATCCTTTTAGACCTAGGATTTGGTATTCATTGTTTTACTTTATTGTTCTTAGTCATAGACACACATGCACTAAGTGCATACACTCTTTTTTCCTTCTTCAACATTGATTATCTGTGGGGAGAAAGAGGCTAAATAGGGGCTTGACCATTCATTCTACGCCCTTAATATTAGAGTATACATAGGGTTATGAGTAGTTGGATTGTGGCTACCTTAACTCTTAATTGAGTCATATTGTCAACTTTATATTGTTATTTAGTTATTTAGGTCAGCCTAAGGCTTATATAGGATTATTTAGGTTGTTCTGGGTGATATCTTAGGAATAAGTAGCATATATATAGGAGGTAGTGAGTCTTATTTGATCACCAGATTATGAATTGTATTCTCATTGGAAATATTTGGAGGTTTTCCTCCTCAAAGTGGCTTGTTATTCTTATTTTTTATCAAATATTTACAACATATTTCATATTGTATATTCTATTGTTCAAGTTATTTCATTATAAATTGTATTAGAGCATGATCTTGGCACTGTGAAGGCAAGGCATTCTTTTCAATTTAAGAGGTCAAACATATATCTCTCAAAATTTGGTGATTCTTCATCTTAGTTTTAAAGAGTTTTTGAAAATCATATTGAAGCATCTACAATCCATATTTTAGAGAAATTAGAGCAATATTAAGGTATTTATTGCCAAATTAGGGTTTTTTCTAAATGTTTTGAGAGGAATATATCTCTTAGATCTAGGTGAATTTCTTCTTGATTGTTAAAGGGTCTTTCAAGACTACATAGAGGTAGCTACATTTCAAATCTTAGAGGAATTGAAGTAGAGTTAAGTGACTTATTACAAAATTAAGGTTTCCAAAAAATTTGCTCCAAAGGCTCCAAATGTGCTAATTTCTTGGAGAGTTTTCTTGGTAAGTGTTATTTTCCCCTAGTAAGTTACAACAAAAAATTTAGATCATTTGGATTTTATTTTAATGATTTATTGTAGAATTAATTTCTCCATCATGATGGGGCCTACAACAAGAGGCAAAAAGAATATTTTCACACCTGAAAAATCTCTTCATAAGGATGAGGTAATAATTAAGTATATTACTCCCAATGAGGAAATTAGCAAGGTTGAGGAAGGCATTTCACCAGTGAAGACAAAGACAAGGAGGGATATGGATCGACTACAAGGAGATATACATTGCCTAAGAGGAGATATATCAAACATATGAAGCATGTTAAATGCTTATATAAATGGATCAAGAAAGGATGTCTTAATCAACTAAGGTGAACCATCTAGGTCAGATAATCTTGATCCAAATTTTAATTTATATGGGATCTAGGAACTTGATACCAAAGTTGGATATGTGCAAGTTTGATGGAAAGAATCAACTAACATGGATAAACCAAATGGATAATTTTTTGTTGTACATCAAGTACCAAGTGGACAAAAGGTCACAATGGCCTCCCTATATCTAGAACTAGAGTAATTAATTTGGTATTATGACTATATGTAATTATTGACAAAAAAAGGGTCTCACTGTCTCATGGTCAATTTTTACAGAGGAGCTACAATCACAATATAACAATAGTGTGAAAAATAGCTTATTTAACTAACTAGCTAAACTTCAACAAACAAGATCAATCAAGGATTATATTTAGCAATTCCAAAATTATCCTTAAGAGTGGATACAATTACAAAAGAGAACTTGAATGATTTATTTTTGGGTGCTCTCAAGGATCACATTCAACATGAGGTGTGCATGTTTAGTCTTGGCTCCATATTTGATTCTTTTATCTTATCACGTATGATAGAGGAGAAGTATTTGACTCCTAAAAAGAAAGGGGCCAATGGGATAAGAGAGAAAGGATACTCAACACCTTCTCTTGCTCAACCTACTAGATTAACACCACAATAAATTCAGGAGTAAGAAAAAAGTGTTATGTTTCAATTATGATAGCAAATATAATCGAGGTCATAAATGCAGTGAAAAGTATTTTATATTGAAGGTATAAGTGAGGAAGAAGAGGAGGAACCAATATTAGAGGGTGATATAGATTCAAATGAGGAATCAAAAGATCCCCAACCAATCATTTATTATCATGCACTCTCAAGTTTTATTAGGCCACAAACTCTCAAGGAAGTGGGTTTCTTAAAGAAACTAAGAGTAACGGTGTTGATAGACCCCAATAGTACTTATAATTTCATCAACAAAAAGTTGGCTACTCATCTAAACATTTTATATACTAGCTCCAGAGTTTCATGTCTTGATTATACATGGTGGTACTATTAGTTGTTATGAGAAATATCGTAATATTAAATTATCCAAGGGATATTATCATCTTGATATCCCAATATTTCCCATCTCCATGGGCATAACAGATATTATTTTAGGAGTACAATGGCTTACTACTTTGGGAACAATTAAGATGAAGTTCCAGGGGCTATTGGTGAGATTTCAATTAGAAGGAAAGACGATGGAGCTAAGAAGGTTGTGTTCAAAATCCCTGCAGATAGTAAGCTCTCATCAAATGAAAAAATTCTTAAGAAAGGAGTTAATGGATTTGTGGCCCAATTATGTTCATTAGAAGCCTATCAATCAAATGCTCCCATCCATCTAGATTTAAAATTAATTATAGATTGTCACTCAGTGGTTTTTTGAGAAATGCCTAGAGAACCTCCTCCTAAGATGGATCATGATCATTCCATACAACCAATGTTAGGGAGACAACCACCCAACATCATGCCTTACAAGTACCCATATATACAAAAAATTGAGATTGGAAAGAATGTTTGAGAGATGTTAGAGGCAAGAATTATTAGGCATAACCAAAGTGCTTACTCCTTGCCCATGGTGATGGTGTGTTAAAAGGATAAAACTTGGCACATGTTCCTAGAGAATATAGTGTTTAACATTTACACCATAAAAGGTAAGTTTCCTATTCCAATCATTGATATATTTTTATATGAATTGAAAGGAGTTGTGATTTTACAATGTTAGATCTTAGATCAGGCTATCACCAAATGTGAATTAAGGAAGAAGATATTTCTAAGACAACATTTAGGACTAATGAGGGTCATTATGAGTTTTTTTTATGTCATTTCCTCTTGCCAATGCACCATCTACATTTCAAATTTGATGGATTCCATCTTTAAGAAATTTTTGAGGAAGTTTGTATTAGTGTTCTTTGATGATATATTATAGCAAGACAGAGGAGGAAAATTTTCAACATGCATTAAAAGTTCTCAAATATAATCAACTCTATGTTGAGCCATCCAAGTATGTTTTTGGTCTCAAAGAGGTGGAGTACTTGGGACACATAGTTTCGTATGAAGAAGTAAAGGTGATTCCTAACAAAATTAAGGATATCGTGGGATGTCCCATTTCCAGAACCATTAAGAAATTGATGGGTTTTTTGGGATTAACTAGATAATCTAAAATATTTTTGAAGAATTATGGTTGTATAGTAGCACCCCTCACAATTTATTGAAGAAGGATTTTGTTTATTAGAATGAGTTCAATAATGCAACATTTGAGAGATTGAAGGAGGCTATGTGTACTAATCTAGTTCTTGCCACTTCAAACTTCATCAAGGATTTTATTACGGAATGTGATGCTTCAACAAATGGTATAGGAGCATTTCTCATGTAGGAGAGTCAACCCATTGCTTTTGAGAGTTTTCAATTAAAGGGTAAGAATCAAATCAAACCTATTTACTAGAAGGAAATGGTAGTTATTCTTCATATAGTAAAAAATGGA
Source organism: Sequoia sempervirens (assembly GCA_007258455.2). NCBI lineage: Eukaryota > Viridiplantae > Streptophyta > Pinopsida > Cupressales > Cupressaceae > Sequoia > Sequoia sempervirens. The sequence continues at coordinate 265,819 of VDFB02262751.1, forward strand.
GGCCTTATCTAATGGGTAGAAACTTCAAGGTCAAGACAAATTATGATAGCCTAAAATATTTTTTGGAACAATTATTATCTTTTTAAGATCAACACAAATAGGTTACTAAGATGTTGGGATATGACTTTGAGATTGTATATAAGAAAGGGAAGTAAAATATTGTAGTAGATGCACTATCTAGGAAGGATGACAAGGATGAAGCTTTATTGTGTTTCATTTCAATATTAAAATTATATTGGGTAGAAAAATCCAAAGTAGAGTTGCAAAATGATAATGCTACAAGTAATCTCATTCAACAATTATAGAGATACCAATAATTTTGATAAGTTTTATTGGAAGGGAGATGTTTTGTGGTATAAAGAGAAATTGTCTCTCAACAAGAACTCCACTCTCAAACAAAAGATTCCCACAAAGCTTCATGACCCAAAATTTGGTGGTCATTCAATATTTTTAAAGACATATCATCGAGTTAAGAAATAATTATTTTGGGAAGGGCTAAAAGGTGATGTTCAAAATTTTGTGGATAAAGTTTGGTTTATCAAAGAAATAAAGCAGAGATAATTAAGACACCTAGTCTCTTGCAGCCCTTACTTATTCCTAGCCAACGTTAGGAGGAGGTCTTCATGGACTTCATCATAGAGCTTCCAACATCTAATTGCAAGAATTTCATCATGGAAGTAATGGATATCCTCACTAAAAATGTGCATTTCATTTCATTATCACATCCTTTTATAAAAAGTATGTTGGCAAAATATTTTTTGGAGAATATACAAAAGTTACATGGTACACCTAAGACTATTATCAGTTATTATGATACTATATTTACTGGTCACTTTTAGAGAGATTTATTCTCATTTTTGGGTACTCCATTAGCTCATAGTTTTTCATAACATACCCAATCTAATCAGAAAACTAAGGTTGTTAATAAGTGTTTTAAAGGATACTTTAGATAAAAAACCTCAATGGGTAGATTGGATACCAATTGAAGAATGGTGGTATAACACTTCCTTTCATAGTTCATAAAAAATGTCTCAATTTGTGGCACTCTATGGATATCAATATCCTTCCATCATATATCATTGAAGGTGTCACTAAGATTTCATACCACATGTGCTTCGTCAGTAACAAGTACTTTTAGGACTCAAGGAGAATCTAGCCATGGCACAAAATTGAATGAAGCAATAGGTAGACCAACACCTTAGTGAATGAAGTTTTAAAGTTGGGGATTAGGTTTTCTTGATATTGTAGGATTATAAGCAAATTTCATTGAAGCAATAGACAAAGAACAAGTTGTCCCCGAAATATTATGGCCCATACAAAATCATACAAAAGATAGATAGTGTTGCCTATTAGCTTGATTTATTGCCAACAACAAAGATACACCCATTTTTTCATGTTTCATGTTTGAAGAAGGTAATTGGGCATAATATCCCTACTTAAACAACATTACTAGAGCTCAATGAATAAGGAATAATCATATTGGAACCAGAGTTCATCTATCAAACACACACAAAAACTAAGGAGTAGAACACTCAATGAGTATCTTATCCAATGGAAGAATTTACCATTTGAAGATTCCACATGTGAGGATGAAGAGTTCATTTATAATCATCTTCACTTGATTCACATTGAGGATAATGTTTCTATAAATAAGGGGGACATGCTACATCCTTAATATTAGAGTATACATAAGGTTATGAGTAGTTGGCTTGTGGCTATTGATGAGACCAAATATTAGCTAGCTTTCTATTGTTTAGTACATAATTTTAGACATTTCCAAATACTCATTTCATACATATTCCTAAACTTTACTCTCTTTTTATGATCATCATGCAACTTGAACCTAATTTTAGTATATGGAAATATGATTATGATATGTTAGTAATTGCATGGTTAAAATGTGTGAATATTTATGGAATGCAGTGTAGATATATGTTTAAATTATGGTTATTAGTATTGTGTATATGTTAGGTGAATTAACTCCTTACAAACAAGAAGCCAAAGCAAGTAGATTGTAGCCCGCAACAACTAGAGAGCGCAAACCACAACCAAAGGGATTTTAGATAGCGATGTAGGAGAAGTTCTAGAATAAGAAGAACGTAGAAGTTACATAATTAGAGGCATTTATTTATAAGGATTATTGTGAGTCACCATGTAATTTAATAAGATTACTGGAGAGGAAATTGGCTATTATTGGGAATCCAACGTGACTATTTCCATAGTCCACATTTTTGTTTTACCATTGCAGCAAAGTTGCAATCCTAATCAACTTCTTCTGCTTTTTAGTTATGTAGACTTTGTCACACTCTATTTCTTAGGGGGGTGGTGATTTGCATTTAGATTTCCATTTTGAGTACTTGTTTCAATAAGACTCCCCCGAACCTATATATATGGCTCGGTGGTCAAGGAGAATAACTAGCATAGAAAATATAGCAATTAGATATGTTCCAAAAGTTTTCTTTTGTTTACACAGATAATACTTGTTTCTAGTTTGTCATACTCTATTTCTTAGTGGAGTGGTGATTTGCATTTAGATTTCCATTTTGAGTCCTTGTTTCAATAAGACTCCCCCAAACCTATATATCTAGCTCGGTGGTCAAGGAGAATAACTAGCATAGAAAATATAGCAATTAGACATGTTCCAAAAGTTTTCTTCTATTTACACATATAATACTTGTTTCCAATTATGTTTTTAGGAGTAAGATATCTCTGAATATTTTGGTTGGATTGGGAAATATTGCTTTATGTAATGAAGAGGTTTTTAGTTCACCATTATGTTTAATTGATTTGAGAAGCTAGATTTGAGTTCATCCTGTGGAGACAATCACTTGAGCAAGGTCCACTCAAGGTAATTGTTCCCCGCTTTAATTTTCGCACATTTATTTTTGTTGTTAAAATAGTTACCTTCATTATTGCATTTTTCTTAATCAAATTCTTCATGTCGTGAATGTGAATACAATCATTGTTAGGAATAGGATGCCATTTAATTGCAATCCTAAACATATTTCATTTATCTCCTAAGTCCTTGGAAAGTTTTTCCCAACACTAGGATTAGAAAGAGATTAAATTCAAATGAAATGAACACATAAATTGACATTTGTAATTAATTATAAATGATAGGAACATGTGGGGACGCCCAAGAAGAGCTCATACAAAATAGGAGCACATGGGGCACCCACATGGAAGGTAGAACCCACCTTGAGTTAAGTTAACTATTTGGAGAAAGATAACACTTTAGTAATGCATGTAAAGATCCTAAAAGTTAGGAATTGATGTTTACATGCATGGAGTTCAGTTTAGTTTAGTTCAGTTCAGTATCAGTTCAGTTCAGTTTAATTCAGTTCAGTTCAATTCAGTTATGGTTCAGTTATCTTTAGTTGCATGTAGTTAGTTTCAGTTGAATGCTAGTTGACTTCAGTTGACTTGGAATGCATGACTAATGACTTGAGTTGCATGACAAATAACAGGTGATACATTCAGTTAAGTGGGGATGATCAATCATGCATCCTATTTGCATGAATTGATGGAGATATATGTTTCAGTTAACAAATATTGACTTGGACCCACCTTGGGCACCCAAGTTGGCATCTTGGAGTTAACACTTATGCATGAGAAGATATTTTATAAGGCTGAGTTAAGTGGGCCCATTCTTTGGTGCCAACTTTGAGGAGGAGCTTACAAGATATCTTTGTAATCAATGTTGAGTTAGGACTTTAGTTTTGGATGCCTAAATTGATGAAGGACTTGGTTTGACATTGTTTTTTCATAGAAGAACTCTACTTGCAAAGAATAGGCATAGGTTTTGTGAGATAAGCTTTGTGCTTTGTAATTGTAAACTCTTTGGAGTTTATAGGGCTCATTATTGTCTATAAATTGTAGCAAGTTGAAGAAAGTTATATTAGAGTTTATTGTAGGCCGTGACGAAGAATTCTCGAAGGCAAAAGAAGCATCTCAAGCAAGGATTGATAAATAATACAAGCACTATTGATTCTGGTGGTGGAGTTTTTTCTTGAAAGGGTTTCTCCGTGGTATATGTTGTGTCACTTCTATCTTCTGGTCTTATTCTTCTACAATCTTCTGTCTATTTCTACAAATGGTAAAATGAATCTAAACAAATAATCAGCTACAAATAATTTGTAACAAAGAACACTTAATTAGATCTACAATCTCATAGTGTTACAAAGTATTAAGCTACATAATAACCTCCATTTTTTATAATCATGAATAAGATCTTGTCTTGTATTTCATGCTTTGTTTGTCTCAATGAATTATCCTCTAAAGTGAGTCAAAGGTAGCAGTATTAGTTAGTTACAAAATTCATTTTTGATAGTGAACTAGTCACAGTCTTTAGCTATAAGTATGTGTAGCAATAGTTCTAGATCCAATTATTTTACTGTTTTGCAATTTATATTTTTTCCACACGTGTAAAGACCTATATTAAGATGATATAGGTAGTATAGAGTCTTTGGATGCACATACAATTCCAACATCATCACAAGCTTTACATTAGCCCTAGTCGATAGTTATATAGAGTCTTTACAAGGGTTTAATGGGTTGTTTAGTCAGGTACCACCTTTGAATTGTGTGAATATCACCAAGTTTACTCAGCAATAATAGGGCCTTACATTTTGGCGCCATTGTTGGGGACGGTGCTACATTCAAAGATTCATCTATGTTATTTCAAGCTTTCTTAGTTTAGTATTTTGTTTCTAGTATTAGGACAATTAGGTTCTATTCCGTCAATACCAAAACATTTTACTAACATTTTGTAGAGTGGGTGACACAAAAATTCATAAATTTTGTATGCAGAAGCAATGAGATGCTTTGGGAAAATTTCTCCCCTCAACACACAGAGCTAAAGAGGATATTGGTGATCACAATGACCAGAGCAAGGGTATTCTTGAAGAACTTTCCCTTTCACCAACATCCACTGCAAATATAGAAGAGACCTTTCAAACCATGGTCGATGCAGCGGTGGATGACCACCAGAACATTTAACTTTTGAGTTCCCCATTGCCAACTAGGAGAGGGAAACTGCCTTGAAGAAAATCCCTCCTTTAGCATTGTTTGTCTTCTATGGTTTGTTTACTAAGGATCTAGATACCTTCTTGTTTGAGTTTGATGTCCAATGTAGAAGTTATGATTAGAAAACAAATGCACATAGGCTCAAACTATTTCTAACAACCTTGAAGGATGTTGCTTTAAGATGGTTTATGGGTTTGGGAAGAGATGTTCCAAATTAAAACACTATGAAGAAAAAGTTCTTGGAGAAATACTAGGACTACTATAGAGGAATTGACAGAAGAAGAGATGACATTTTTAGGATGTCTCAGAAAGAAGATGAACCATTAGAGGACTATGTAGAAAGGTTCTAGTTCTACTTGAAGAAGAATCCACAAAATAGGCTTTCAAAATAATTTTTGAAGTTGGTATTTTTAAGAGGAGTCAATGATGATTGTATGGATGCCCTTAACCTTATTGGGTCAGGAGATATATCACAATTACCTTTTGAAAAAATTTACAATGTTTGTAGGAACTATTCAAGGACTAAAGGGGATAGAACATCTTCCTTCAACAAGACATCTAATGGAGTCTCTGGAGTGGAATTGAGTAACCAATTGTAAAACATGAACGAAGACATCATAATCCATTTGGCTACCCAATTGGACACTCAACATGTGAAGAAAAAGAAAGAAGAGGCAGAGGTAATCCTTATTGAATATTGACCTAACTACAGACATAGAAAAGCTAATTGCAAATGCAAAAGAGTAGCAAGTATTTATGAGGATAGACCAAGGAAACTAGACTTTCAAGCACTGAAGGGTGAAGATGGAAAATTGTTCTATACTGTACAAAGGAGGCCATGGCAACCAAGACAAGGTATGCCTCAAGATATTTTGAATTTCAATACACCATTTCCAATTAGCAATCAAAATTTCTCTAGTTGGAACCCTCAGCCTTGGGAAAACATACAAAACCAATGGAAAAATCCTCAACCAAACTGGAACTAGCAGCAAAAAAACATGTGGGCACAAGAAAAATTTCAATGATCTAACTAAAACCCCCAATGGTCACCACAACAAAACCAATGGCAACCTTAATGGCAAAAATTCCAATAATGGCAAAACCAAAATATGAATTATCAACAACTTTGCAACCACAACAACAAGCCATCATGCCCAATCCAACAAATCCATCGTCTTAGCCACCTAGGGAACCTCAACTGTCAGCCCAACCTACACCTAACCCAAATAACAAGCCTATTCAATAGGCCTACACTAACAAGATTTTTCAATACCCTACTTATGGGGTAGAGGTGAGTGATATCCTCCTCAAACTAGGAAAAACATTGGTTGGTCCTTCATCCCCTTAAATCACTAAGTTGGTAGATGAGGAAACCTCAATAGAGACCTTGGACAACCCACCTTTAGAGCTTGAGTCAAATTAGGTCAACCAAACTATTTTTGGTCTAAGACCCTCCATTCCCCAAATGATTAGCTATTCAAAGACACCAGACCCAAGCTAAAACTGACTTGTTGGGGCAACTTAAAGATGTGTGTATAAAGATACCCCTCATCTAAGCCATTAAGAACATTCCAATTTATACTAATATAGTGAGATACCTTTATCTTAAAAAGCAAGGAAGAAAGAGAAAATACCCTCAAACTATACATGTCTTAGGGAAATTGCTAACATTATGTTGGGAAACATAACTGTCCCCAAGTATGCAGATCTTGGAAGTCCAGTTGTAGATGTTAAAATAAAGGGCACTCTCATAAAGAATTCCTTGATTGACTTGGGGGCAGGCATTAATGCAATGAATAAGGAAACAATACAACTACTACAGTTAATAAACCTTAGACCTACACCCACTGTTCTACAATTGGTAGATAGGTCAAAAGTAAAACTTGAGGGCATCATTGAGGACTTGGTCATAAGATTGGATTCATGGGAGTACTATGTATATTTCATGGTATTACAACCAAAGGCTAACCTTGCAGGTTATCCCCTTATTCTAGGAAGACAATGGTCAACACAAAATGATGCATTTATAGGTTGTACGTTTGGAAACATGATTATCTCAAATGGGAATGTGACCAAGAAGTTGGTCCTTTATCCACCAACCCAACCTCATGCAAATTTAGAGTAGACCATTTGGTCTAACCTAGATGAGGAAGACCAATATTCCTTGTAGACTCTCATGACTATTGAATGCAACCCTTTATTGAGCAACCAAGATGAGGATGATTTAATAGCACACATCATACAAAATAACTGTAGTAGGGACCCGCAACAATAAGACTGCCTATCATGTCTACAAGATCCTCTTCAAAATATTATACCTACTAGTTCATCAGAGTCAATATCCCAAATTTTCCATTCTTTATTGCCAACACAATGTGTCCCAAATATAATAGGACTTGACCTTTTATCTGTTTAAACAACATCCAAGATATTGGAAATCATGCTAGGTAAAATGTTAAATGTTAGCAATGAATTAATTGCTAAACAATAGAATTCCCTAACCACTCTGTTGAAGGCACACATAATAGCCTTTACATGGGATTACCATGACATGAAGGGGATTGATCTAGATCTATGGATGCACAAGATATATACATGTATGATGGTTTCAAACCAATCAGACAATCCTAGAGGAGAATGAACCCTGCACTAAGAGACATAGTCAAAAGTGAATTAAAAAAATTGTTGGATGTAGGTTTCATTTACTCTATTTCTGACAATCAATGGGTGTCACCTCTAGTTATTATCCCAAATAAAGGAGGGAAATGGAGAGTGTGTGGATTATAGAGAATTAAATTCATCCACTAGAAAAGACCACTTTCCACTACCATTCATTGATCAAGTACTTGACTCCCTAATAGGTAAAAAGTACTTCTACTTTCTAGATGGATTCAATTGCTACAACTAGATCATAATAGCTCTAGAGGACCAGGATAAACCACCTTTACATGCCCTTGGAGCACATATTCATATTCTATTCTTCCCTTTGGAGTATGTAATGCTCTAGCCACTTTCCAAAGGGTAGTGCTGAGTATATTCTTTGATTTTGCACATGACTCCATGGAAATCTATATGGATGATTTCACAACATATGGGGAAACATATGAAGAAGCACTTAATAACCTAGAGGTCTTAAAAAGGTGTCGAGAATAAAATCTATCCCTTAAGTCATGAGAAATGTTTCATGATGATGACCCAAGGGACTGTGCTAGGAAATTTTGTATCAAGTGAAGGGATTCAAGTGGATCCAAATAAAATTGAGATAATATCCACACTCACCGTGCCACAAAAACAAAGAGATGTTAGGAGTTTTCTAGGACATGCTGGCTACTATAGAAGATTTATTTAGGACTTTAGAAAAATTGCAACCCCTTTATTTATTTTAT